>JAUCMS010000031.1:5662209-5680558 GCA_032357445.1 Enteromius radiatus | reverse complement strand
CCAAGGGATCTGTGACTTACATTTCAGCGAGATTTAAGAATGTCGCTTGAGGCAAGACGCCTAGGTCAGACTTTCCACTTACACCCGCTTTCCCTCTCTTTCTGTTTCCAGCTTCCTTCCTCCCTCCCTTTCCCTCCCTTATGATTTTCCCCAGTTTGCTATGAGTTTGATGTTATGTCTGGCAGAAGACTGCATAAATTCATTTTCCACCATCACAAGCTCGCTGAGTGCTTATGCAGGAGTTAATGAGCCATTCATTCAGTGCTGTCTCCAGCAGACCACAACCATCTCCAGCAAATTAGACTTTCGTTCTGCCTCAAGACGACGCAAGGAAAACACAACACAGAGATTTAGTCTAGGCCTCGGTGGAGGGTTTAAGCAAGCAGGGTTAGCTTGAAAAATATGCAGCAGAAACCCTAAAATTAAGCTTTTTTTGCAGCTGTGATGCAATTTAACGCAATTATTACGCTACCATGACTTTGAAGGCTAGTTTCAAGGGAGTTATTCTGACATTATTTGCTGTAATTTCTAGCTGTAAACAAATGTTTGCTTATTAATAACATTAAAGCATTTTACAACGTTGCATTTTGTTATATTGCATATTCTTAAACATTTACATCTCTAATGAGAAATGTAATCAACAAGATGTAAACTTAGATCTCTGAAAACATAACAAATATACAGATTGCAAAGTTTTTTCTTGTTTTCCAGTACATTTTTTCTTTCTAAAATCTTGTATGCAGCCAACAAATGCAAAAAGTAGGGCTGTCATCAAGAATCACCCTTATCAGATGAAAGTTCAAGCCTATCGGACATTCGGACTAATGTTTTACTGAGAATATGAGATTGTTCTAAAGAATGAATGCAGATTCATTTAATTCCACTCGCTCATTATTGAAGCAACTCGTGTGTGTGTGTGTGTGTGTGTGTGTATATATATATATATATATATGTATACACACACACACACACACACACAATATTTTGCAGTTTCAGTCAACTATAAAGACCACACACAAACATGCCTGTGTAGAAGTACAGACATATATTTTGGAAAGGCCACTCTAGACAGGCTCCTATGTTTCCTTGCATTCCTGTCGGATATAAGAAGGAATCTGCTTTAATAGTTGTCAATCAAAGTCAACCCTGTCTGCACCAGATGACTGATGCTCACTCTCTCTCTCTCTCTCTTTCTTTGTGTCTTTTGCTTTCCGTATATCCAGCTTTTATTCTCTGCCTGACACACTCGTCCTATCTGTGTATCTCGCCTCTTTTGTTTTGTGTCTTTGTTTTAATTTGACTCATTTTTCCACAGTCCCCTCTGTGATCAGATGCTCGGTTAATTAGTTTGAGGGTCCTGCTGTCTAAACTCGATCCAGAGTCAACACAACATTTTTTTCTCAGAGACCACACAGAGCAGCATGTTCTCAAGAGTGTCAGTGAGGGAACATGTTGCCTCACAATGACTATACACTATAAAATCAATACCGAAATGAATCACATGCACCATATAAAGTATTTTGTAGTATAAAGGAGTGGATATTTTAAGGTACAAACATACTGCTAGTTTCAAGCTCAAAACATATTCAACTTTGTGAGTTGACACAGATGAATGCATCAGCAGAAGGCCATCTACATTTACAGATCAGTAATGACTGTCATCTGATAAAAAAAACATACCACCTGCCTAGTGAGGTAATATGAAGAAAGCTGAAAATGGTCATGCCTAACCCTCTTTTTGCAAAATTTCAAATGGATAACTTTGTCCCAGATTAGATTTAAACATGTAGTTCTAGCAACATGACCTTGAAACTGTAATGCAGGTACTGTACATTGTCAGAACATCAAATGATGTCTTCAATGTCATAATTCATTTAGCTTTACAATAAAATGTTTGCTTGTCACTGTTTAATTACTTCATACATACAAACACTCACACACACACTTTACTCTGTACTGTGTTTATGGACCATTACATAAAGAACACTGAAAGGATGTCGTGAGAAAATAGTATGTCTGGTTGCTTGAGTGAATTGTTTGTTTAAAAGATGAGCTTCAATAGAAGGCACTAAATAAACTTTTTTCTGTTGTGTATCTTTATATCCTCTTCTAAACATCGAAATATTCAGATTAAAGGCATTTTTTTCATCAAATGTTTGCTAGTTTTGGGATATGAGTATCATTTTATATACAAAGTAGGGTTATCTTTGTAAAAGTGTGACACTGTCAGGCTCTGGGACTGAACTTTGTGAAATTTGTTGTATGTCTGTAGTTTGTGGCATTTGTTTTTGTTTACATACTTCTAATATGGCTAAATAAGCTTGAAATGATATGATTAAAGGGACAGCTGACCCAGAAGAGTACACAAATATTTAAGATTTTTGCCTTTAATTATCACAGGACAGATCAATTTTCCACTTATCAGTTTTGACAGGAAGTGAAAGAGGGGAGGGCGGGATCGGGAAAGGTCTGCGAGGCTACAGGTGCTGACAAATTAAGATATTTTTGATGAAATCAGAGAGCCATCTGACCCTCCATAAACACAACTGAAATGTTCTCAGCTCCAGAGGAGCAGGATGTGACATCAGTGGCTCAACTTCAGGTTTGCGACGCTACGAAAATACTTTTTTGTGCAACACATATGTATGCTTTAATGTATTTGACGAAATCAGCGTTGTTCACATTCGGGGGAAGCACATGCATGAACATAATCATCATTGTTTATGCCTAGAGGAAAGTGTGCGTATGTGTTACTCTCTAATATTTAGGCGTTAGATAGCTTTCTGTTTTCATCTATAGATGAGCAAAGGTCTTACTGGTTTGTAACTACATGAGGGTGAGTAATTAATGACAGAATTTTCATTTTGGGATGAACTAACCCTTTACTGAGAAGAACAGTAGTAATGAACAAATTGTTCTTTTGAGTCTGATCCAATCGGTTGATTAAATTGACAAAACAGATCTGAATGATCCATTCATGAACTAGACTGATCCGATCTGCTCACTGAAAGGGAAGATTATTAGTCAATTATGATTTTGGTCTATTTTTGAAACTTGAAAACTGCAATGAGAATTTTTATGATTTTTTTTTTATGTTAGTTTAGCTATACCTTTAAACTTGACCTTCTAGTGTGAAAATATGTGACATAAAGAACAGAAGCTTCTTATCGTCTGTATTCTGAAGTCCACATCAATGAATGTTTTAATGATGGTTGATTTAACTCATGTATTGAGGCACATACCTATAGGTCTACACACACACACTGAGTTCACGGTTCAGTGAGGCATATAGTCAGGACACACTCTTTAATTAGTGTCAGAAATAGTTTACCTCTGAGCGCTTTGGCTTGGATTTAATATAGTCTAGCAGATATCATCCTGGCTGACATTAGTAGCCCCATTTCCTCTCTTTCAACTTCCTCTGTCCATGTATGGAACACTCTCATGTCTCTGTATATACATTCTCCCTACATGTTTTAAATACTAAAGAGTATCCAAATACATTTTTACCTCATGAATCATTCCAAGACTGGGCTTTCAGTCCATCAGAGGAAAAACACCTTAACAAACATGTAAATAAAAAATAACGCAGGGTAAAGAAATATTTGATTATGTGAGTGTAGTTTACGTGTTCTCTGCAATGTGAATTTATATAAGTGCATAAAGTTCAAAAGAGAGAAATAAATGTATTTTATTAAGAAAGTGATTAATGTCATATTACTGTTTTTTTATTCATATTGATCAAATAAATGCTTAAAATCTTATGAAATAGAATGTAATTCCCCTAAATAATTAATAAATAATTCCCCAATAATGTTGCACAGAAATTTAAATACGTTTGATCTTTATTTTACAAAAAAAGTTGTTTCGCGTTCAAATGTTAAAATGTATGCTTGCACTAAATTACTTTAAATGTCACTTTGTTATATAATACAACTGGTTTTTAGCCCCTTTGTGTTTTCATTTTGATATCCAAAATGTGAATATGTTTCTGAGCAAAATATATTGGAACTTACTGAGATATTGATCAAATAGCTGGTGGCTGAACATTGATTGGTTCGACATTTGATTTGTTTCATTCAGTTAATGTGAAACAGTAGGTGACTTAAAAAGCTCTTAGTAGCTAGCAACCTTAAGAATCATAAATCAAAAGATTTCCCAGTGATTGGATGGTTTGGTTTTTCCTGAAATTTTCCCCTTCATTCCTTCCTCTGGTTCCCCTCATAATCCCTGAGGTCTCACAGTGTGGAGTCAACTATCTGTCCAATCCACTTAGAGTTTATTAAGGACACACACACACACCCCAGTGTGAGTTAACCCTCATTACTGGAGCTTGATTTGTAGCGGTCAGGAGTTTACCGTTAAGGTCAGTGGTAAGAAGATGTGTAGAGAAGTGAGAGGATTCATTTAAATTCGTTTTACAAACAATGGCGGGTTTTCATAAATGGATTCTGTTCTGTTGTATGTTTTCAATAAACACAGTAACAGGTGATAAAGCTCTGAAGATTTCCCAAGATCATTGATTAGAGAAATAATTCAGTTCTCTTACAGAAGCCAGTCTTAAAGGATTGTTTTGGGGTCAATAGTCTCTTTCAGCAGCATCTGTCATTCTGTCAATTACTTTAGAAAACAATGTTTTTTTCCATGTAGGGCGATACATGGCACTGGGATAAATGCTAAGAAAACACAGCATTTCTTATGGTACACAATACTAGTGTGATTAGGTTGCTTACTAACATTGTTATATTATGGTATAATGGTTAAACTGAAGATGGCAACAATGCGCATGAAGAGTTAACACAAGTGCAAGGTTGCCAGATTGCAAAAACACCGGGCAGAAAATGTATTCCTTTTTTCTGGCATTTTGCCTTTAGTACTATAGCGAGGGGGGTGGAAATGTCCTCGCCACAAAGCAATGGCGTTACAGTATACAGAGAAGCACTGATTTGGAGGTATTTGGCAACCCAAAGCATGTAAGCTTGCATAGCAGAGGCACTCTGAACATTAAAATGAACATTTTCAAGATGTTTACAAAATAATAAAATGGAACTTCCCTTAATCTTAAATTTAACATTCACAATAACCAAGAAATGCAATTTGAAAAAAATGCTTTCATAAATTAATGGAAATGTTAGCAAAAATTTTCAAATGAGAAAAAAATCCACTGACTGGAATTACATCAATAAGGCATAATGATAAAACACACTTTAATGTATGAAATAAAAAGCTGCACATTTCTACTCTGGTGGTTTTAGGGTAATCGTTTATATCGCATCTTCTCAGTGGCTGCTTATTAATTTATTAAGCTGGTGAATGTTTCTTAGGGCATTTAAAAACACTCCAGCATTGCCTGATTTAAATGATTTTGCATCAGTAATGTGATGTCATCAGTTAGCAGGTATTGCTGTAGTATTACCTCATTAAACTCAAGCCTGAATCAAACAGCAGGCTTGCAAAACCCTTGCGCATGACTCACCAAGAAACGTTTGATTTATCAGGTGAGATGCTTAAAGTGTTTTATATTATGAGGCGTTCCTATTCCCTCTCACATACAAATTGTCATTAATCCAAATGCATGTAAATGCATCGCAGCTTTCAGCCTGGAGTGATTTCTGAGTGCTGGCCTTGTGCTGAGAGCAGCTTGGGGGACCAGGACTGTTGTGAGTTAGCAAACAGAGCCTGTTCCACATTTTTATGTGCCGTTTATTTAGGGCTGTCAACAGTCTGTCATTCTGACATCCGCATTCAAGGGAAGGAAAATAAATTCGACATGAGATATGCCTGAAAAGATTCAATGTTTGTGGAGGTAACTGTGTCAGAGGCAGACTTTGATCGTATTTGTTTGTGTGGAGGTGTGACTGTGTTGAGTTTGTGTACAATTATAAAAGTACCATTATTTTTGGACTTTTTTGCGTGATGATTTCTGTCAGAGCAAATGACACTTGAGATTTCTTGCAATGCCGAACAGCAGATGTTCAGGGTTTTTTATAATTTCTTGCAAGCAATCAGTGCATCCACTTTAGAGTGTCTTTGAAATCATTATTTATAAACCCTCCGAACAAGTCTGTAAGGACAAAAGATTGTGTGCATGCAGATTTTTCTTCTGAGATACCAATAATACCAATACCTGCATCCTCCAAATGTCACATACTATGCAAAAGTTTTTTAAATCATTTTTTTAAAGCTTTTGGAATGCGTTGGTGTTGCCGACTTTACTTTTCATTTTTCTACTAGTCGAGCACCCATTTGAGATTGATCTGCGTGTTTTTGTTTGAATTATGTAAATATGCAAAGGCAATAAAAATCTTAAAAACAATAAAATAAGATTCATTTATGCACAGAATAAATTAGAAATAAATGTTTAAATATTACATATTACAAAATCATCATAAATCTTATGAAGTTTATTTAATACATTTTAAATAATTATATAAAAAAAATACATTTAAAAAGCACAATGTAAAAAGCCAGAGAAAATAAGTTCTAATGTACTTTGTAAGCAATAATAATAATAATAATAAAATCTAAAGTGTTTTCCCTGTAATACACATTGTATTGTGTTGTGTTTTAAGGTTAAAGTTAATGTCCATAAACTTAAAAAAAAAACTACTAGCAGACAATTATTATTATACCTCAGTTTTCTAGAATTTCCTTTCATACTATACAATTAATGCAGTAAAAATGTAATCGCATTATATTGTGTCCAATAGAGCAATGAAATTAATCCAGTTTTTTTCATGCAGCTAAAAAAACCCTCACAAATAAATTTTGTCACCTTTTTATGTAATTTACACAAACCCAATAAATTGATAGCTCTAGTTCAACTTAATTATTACTAATTATTTATATTTAATACAAAGCAACTGCAAGATTGTCCTGTAGTTTGTGTACTGAATAATACGAGCACATCGTAATTGAAAATGTGAAAATTAATTCACCCAATCCAACAGGCTTCTGAAAGTAGGCACACGTCATCGTCTCTGTGTTTCCTCTCGTCTCTCATAAGGAGAAATCTCTGTCTGATTTATCCTGTCTGAAACAGACAGCGACACTTATATCATCTGTCTTATTGCTATGGTCCCTGCAGGAGCAGAAACATAAACACAGCGAGGCAGGAGACGGCTGCATACACCTCTGCCTGCGGTGAACAGCACTGTCAGCTTCAGGAAACCTTCTGGAGAAACCTGTCTACACTCTGGTGAGCTCGGCTCTCAAGGGTAAATCTCAAGGGGCTTTTAGGCTAATATTCATGGATGACTGAAAATAGGACTTTTTTTCAATAATAAACTTTAGAAAGTGTAGGAAACATTCGAATAAGGTCATCATCAGCTAGTTGCAGGTGACATGTTTATAGACTGAAGTAACCCTAGGTTGTGTGAAGCTGTTTATATGTGCTTAAACTCATTCTCATGAGAGCGCAGACAGCTTGTACTCTAACTGCAGGAGCTTCAGTTCTCATCTGGCACTCTTTACCTATTTTCCATTCCAAGACTCATGACCTACTAGTGTCTTCTCACTGCCCTATTAGTCAAAACGCCACTCACATATAAACAGCCTGTCCTTTAACATTACCACAAACTCACTCACAGTGAATGGGAGGTCTTGATTATTATCTAGATAGCTAGACACAGCAGTGTTGTTATGGATAACATTTATTGAAATGCGAAATAAAAAGTATATTTAAATATTAGGTTGTATAATAAATACTAGATTGCAAAAAACTTAATGTAATAAAAATTTGAAACGTTTCAACTGAAATTTAAACTGAAGTACATTTCTTAAACTAAAGGTGAGATAAAATAAATATAAAAAACAAATAACTAAAATGAAACTAAAAGCTTAAATGAGAAAAACATGCAATTAATAAAAATATAAACTAAATTGAAACTGAAAAATGACAATACATATTTAAAAAAAGTTCTTACAACATAAAAAGATGAAAACAAGTAGTTTAAAGTCAGTATAATTATTTATTAAAATTGCGATTTACACAGACAATCACAAATGAGTACTAGCATCATATTATTTAAGCAGTTTAGAAGGAGACATGTATGTATGAATTGATTGTTTTTTTTTTTACCAAATCACCTCATTTGAGCTTAATTGAAGGTTTGTTGTGTAGCGATTCAAATGTGGGTATGTATGGCATTTAATAAGTACATTTTAAATACTTGAATGCATAATTTAAGAAATAGTTCAATATTTCAGATTACACCAGTTTCTTTACAATTTTATTATAAAAATGTATTTTCACTTCAAAAATGGAGACATTGCAGGCATGCAGCTAATAATGTAAGATAAAGTTTTCCTTTAGCTGCTGAATTTCAAATGAGGAATCTGATCCTAGATTAGCACTTATGGGCAGCCTTACCCTGGAGCAGCAATCAGAATTCCCAATCAGCTTCTATATTCATATACACAGATCATGCCTGCCAGAAGAAGGCTAAGCTTTCCCCAGCCTAACATGTGCTGTGCTTATGCCAGTTGACCAAACAAGGAAGATTCTGCACCCATTTCTCATCCATCACTGGAACATGCACATAAACGATAGCTGTTTTTTTTTTAACACAAGTGCATGCCGGAGCCCACTTAATACATGTACTACAAAGTCATATTTGAACCACGTGTAATAAACCTGTTCTTATACATTTTCTCTCATCCATGATGCTTTAAAGATGATGCTGATTTTATTTTAAATATATAGGCTACTACAGCCCTCGTGTAAAGAAGTGTCATGGTTTTATAGACCATGCAGAACTGCACTGTGTTTGTTATGATAAAGCATTACTCAGATTCCACCATGATTGTTGTGTCAATTAGTCATGAATGGCACTTTGAACAAAATCACACCAGGAACATACGACTTTACCCATGATGGGAGTCATGTTTAGTTTGGCACAGACTCTGGGTTGTAAAAGGGTCAGTTGAATGAGCTTTGACAACCAAAAAAGGCCAGAGACCTGTTCACATTAAACTAAAACTGCACAAGTAATAAATCAACAAGTAATAAAAAAACAAAAAAAACAAACAAGTAATAAAAATCAGGCACACACTGTCTAAGAGCCTTTTCATTATGTATTTTTGAGCTCTCTTTGGTTTCGAAACAGTGAATAAGCAGGGCAGACTTGTAGGTTCGGACTTCTGTCTGTGTTCTTTGTAGTCAGCAAGTTTTGTCATTTCGAAGAATTAACTGATTTCCAAGTTGCTGTAATATTCCTGAGATCTCAGCAGTTTCACAGTGTTCTAACCAGCCGTGATAAGATGAGCAGTTTTCCCATACTAAAACCAAAAACACTGTGGGGTGCAGCAAAATCAGAACCAGTCAGAACAGAGTGTAGACGAGTCCTTTTATGGTTTTCCCTGTGAAACTTGAGGCATCTCTCGTACAATATCCAATGTTTTCACAGCAAATTTCACCTTGCCCAGTTTGTTGTGTTCAATATAAATGAGGTGTGGGATTTTATTCCACTGACTTGTGGGGTAGGTAGTAAAGATAAACAAGCTTTTAGCATTTTTGTTGCACTGCACCTGTTTAGAACGTGTTGAAACAGGGACGTTTCAGGATCAGAATGTACTATATATTTTTTAATGTTCCATTAAGGTTCCATGCTTTTATAAAAAGATTCAATGGATGTTAAAGGTTCTTTATGGTTCTAAATTAATTCATTTCAATAAAAAAAACTTTATTTTTAAGAATGTTTCTTCTAAATTGATCCTTATTAACCATTATAAGAGTTGACCACAACAGTAGTAAGTGAACCACATTGTTAAATGCACTACATTTATGACCTTTTGTCCGTTGCATTCAAAGAAATAGCAGTTTCATGGGAAAGGTACATTCAAACTTAACAGGTTTAAGTGATAACCTGCATAAGCAATTTTAAATCTAGAAATGGCCAGAAATAACATCTGCTTCAGATTAAAGATGAATGGATGTTTCAGACAAAACCTTGTACTCATTAAAGTGGTTATGATAGGAAATTTGCCAAGCTCTGACAAGATTTGAAAATGTGTTTTGATAGAACATACCAAGTTTTTCTGAAAATGTAGTACGTGGGCTACATGCTCTTTGTTTCATTTGAATGGTATGAAAACAGGTGGGGTTTGTCTCATATAAGGCTTTTTTGGATGTATGCTTGAACTCTGTCAACGACCTTTTACCTTAAACATGACTTTTACTTAAAAAAAAATTTCTGTAAAATTAATTCCACAAATGTCATCTAATGCAGTGACATTTATACATTTTAGGTAGCCCAGTGTGCATTTACACTTCAAACAGATGCTTCTTACCTCAGAAGCCCGCAATACAAAACATACCACCACCTCAACTCTCACTTGACATTAGACCATTAAAATTGATGCTGTGTCTTGTAGGGTAAATAACAAGGACACTCAGGACACTCTCAGTAATGAGGTGAATTCTAAATAAATCTGCTCTTCTACAAGTCACATACATACTCGCTTCATTTCGTTCCTTTGCTGGCTCGGTTTCTGGTGTCATGCTCAGTTTGTTGGGTTCCATGTTGTAGCAGATTTGTGGTTATATCTGACATGAACAGAGATTGTGTGTCCCAAGTAATTTGTCAGATACCCTGTTGCATCCCAGGTTCGTCTCATAAAAAAGTGTGAGTATAATCTGCGTCCAGATGGAAGGATGAAATTAATTCTGTCCTGCCTTGATCTGCTCATTTGTATCTTCTTGCTCATAATTCACTAAAAGGCTCTATGTTCTGCCTTGGATGCTGAAGATTTTACACATGGCAGAAAAATTGTGCAGTATTTGCTGACTTATTATTATGTTAGTCTATTTAAAATTTTAAATGAATTAATCGCATTATATGCAGATTAACTAATGAGCAGTCAGCCCTCGTCTTCACAAAATAAACCCTGACAGGACTCCCACACACTGCTAAACAAATAACTACATGAAATACTGATTTAAGTGGCCATTATTATAGTTTTTAATGTGTATATGATGTGTTATTCAGCTAAGAAAATAAATCAAATAATGTCATTTTAGTCACAAGATGTAGGCAATGTGAAAACTGAGGTCCTTTCAAGAAATAAGAGTGGGCCACGGTGTGATAAAAGTGGCATTGGTGTACACAAATTTACATAACCAAGTCGAAAACATAGTTCGTAGAATTGGTGACTCATTCTTATTTACATAAATCAAACAATAGGCCGATACTGTAGACTGAAGGATTTACAAGTGTGAACTTTTCAATGTCTGTTGGAGAGAGAACTGTTTAAAATGACATTCTGATTCACCAGAAGGACATTATTCTGCTGCTATGTTTGAAAGAGAGACCTTCAGGATGAGCCGATTCCATTGTATAGTAGCCTATAAGGAGTAGTTCACCCAAAAATGAAAATTACCCCATAATTTAGAAGTTATATACAACTAGGATGACTTGAAGGTGAGTAAATTATGGGGTAATTTTCATTTTTGGGTGAACTATTTCTTTAAGAAAGAACCATTCAGCATGAACCGATTCACTACAATGACCCTGACATGCCAATGCTCTATTTAAGAGGAATATTTGAAATTCACTAGAATAAAACAGACTTTAAAATGCTTAAATTAGAGAAGCAGAGAGAATAAAGTGTGTTATTATTCCCTGTATTAAAAACAGTGCAATTTAGGATACTTGTTTTTGGCACCACTGCACTGCACTTACAGTATTACCACACATACTGCATTTAACTGTTTAACGTCATGTTTCTTGTCAGCTGACTGTGGATTTTTGAAAAAAACATTAAAGTGGTATGTTATGACAGGATGTTTCCATTCTATTCTTTTGTGTTCCACTCTGCTGCTTTTAAATGCAGTAGATGGGAATCTTTGAATGTTGCGTTGCATCTTTTTAATCTTCCTATTTAGTGTCTTGCGCATGAGCAATAATGTTTTTAATAGGCCCAATCAAATAGTATCAGTTTAAAAAAATGATTTCATTAAATTCTCAGCGCTACGTCTTGTTTTTTTAAACAGCTGTCATGGTCCTTTGAAAGTTTGAATAATGCATGACTGACAGCTTAGTCATGTTAAACGTAAAAAAAGTTAACAAGACAGAGTATTTTGGTTGTCACAGATTTACAGTGTTTCGCCCTGTACGCTGTTACAAAACAGATAGAGCATAGCAATTTATTATTTCTGTCACATCATAATTAATTCAATTTGCGGTCATTATTAAGGCAGCTGTATGAATGTGACTCCTTGTGATAAGCCCATACTGCATGCGTTTTACCACAGTGGATGCTTCTGTCATTATGGAGGAATTGTCTTTGTTAGGTTGTATAAATTATTTCCAGTGGTTCTTTTTCAGCGCTTTGGTGGTCTATTGTTTGCCTCAGACAGGGTCTTAAACAAGGGGGAGATACTCATACATTTTGCATGCCAAGAGACTTGATAGCTGATATACTCTTTCTGTTTTCTGTCCCTCATTCTCAATCTTTATTATTGTAACCATTTCATTGTTAATGAATTCTCATTAATACCTCTATTATCCTATTCTTTCCAGACACTGTGCTTTGTTGATTTTAGACCCCACATAGAGTAAGAATGAATTGTTTTGTAAAAGAATGGCCTGGAAGATTGTAATTTTCTCTCTCTCTCTCTTTCTCTCTCTGTCTATCTATCTCTATCTAATATAACTTCAGTGTTATCACATTGCAGGCATGCATATTAAAGTGGTGTTTTTCAGTGTTGCTTGTATCTATGAACTGATTAATTAAGTGTGAATTAATGAATTTCCTTTAATAAAGACTCATTCCTGCCTGCCATCCCTTCACTTTTGATCTTGTTGAACAGCAAATGATGCTAATGCCACCTAAAGATGAGCGGTAATTGTCTGATATTGTAGTGCATATTAAATTCCCCCTATTTGACATCCCTTCATCACATCTCGCAGTAAGAACCAATGGGGTTATATGTATATTCCTTTTTTAATTTTTTTTTTAACAAAATTGTGGTGGATTTCCTGCTGTGAGTTGCTTTCACAATTGCCCCGCGTTTGCTGAATGATGATTTAATAGTCTACATTACTACATAATCTGCCCACATATTAACATAAAACATTATAGTGTTTGACACTTAGAAGTTTTCAGCATATTTTAACATCC
This sequence comes from Enteromius radiatus, assembly GCA_032357445.1. Lineage (NCBI taxonomy): Eukaryota > Metazoa > Chordata > Actinopteri > Cypriniformes > Cyprinidae > Enteromius > Enteromius radiatus. Next base: position 5,667,436 of record JAUCMS010000031.1, on the reverse strand, counting down.
AAATAAATGTGACTCAGCGCCTTTGTGCAATAATGAGCTGTTTTAACAGTATAGTCTGGAAGTCTATCAGATTGAAATGGGTGGTTTTATTCAGATAATGTTGTTTCTGCATATGCATCAGACATTTAGTGAACGGTCTGTGGGCATGTGATCTAATGACTGTAACTAGAATCAGAGTGACTTCAAGAGTAACATCACTGCTCTTAGTGGTCTATTAAAACAACAGTGATGGTTTATGTGTATTCAGGGCACTGTCACATGAAGGCAGATGGTTTGGAAATCTTTCAAGATGCTTTGAGACGCTGACTGCATCTTTCGACTCGTTCTGTAGCTTCAGTGGTTCGCGGATTATATCCAACAGCAGCCCATGACGTACTTGTTTATAAGCTTTGGATAGAGCAAGTTATTTCAGATGTGTTAAAGTTTGAATTCATGTCAAGTGATCAGCCAGTGGCAGCTAAAGTTACACTTATGACGTTTTTTACAGATCAAAGTTGAATTGTTCATTTGTTGATGGGAATGTTTGAATACAGATAGGAAAGTGTTACTTCAAACCGATTCTTTTTGGGATCAAACAGGTATATTTGTTTGTGTGCCCGCAGGTCCGGGGCAGTATGAACCTGACTGATGTCCTGTCTCCATGCCAACCAAAGTCTCAGGTCGAGGTAAACCTAAACCCTCCTGTCAGAAGGTGACCTCTCTGCCCCAATCCAAACTCTACAGGGTGAGTGACCAGAATTAATGGCCATACGCGACAGCACTGTTGTTGAAAGATATTTTATTTTTAAGCTTACTTTTTTTCTGCAGTTTATTCTTCTGTCATGAAATTGCAGCTTAGGTGAGACTAATTTGTGAAAATAGTGAGATTAATTTGATTTATGAAAATAACTCATTCTGATGCCTGTCTTAGTTCAGACAACTCATTTTATTACTGAAAGGCCATTAAAGGTCTTATACGTTCGATTGAAGGAAATGTCAGTGAGGGAGACTTTTTGTTGAATAATTTAATAGTCATGTTCTTTAATCTCACTTTGATTCCCTCAGTGTTTCTTCAGTGCATTTTTATGTAGAGAAAGGCATTGTTTTGTCATATTTTCTCATACTATATCCTCTTATCATAAAGTGGACATAAAGTATTTTGACTACCTAAAAAAGTTTTTTCTTCATATATGTAATGCAGTGACATTTATTTGAAAGATTTTTTTTAAAGATAAAACCTATTAATCCAACAAAAGCTGAGAAAAAATTTGTACTCAACAGTTTAAGGAGAGTAAGATATTTTTGACACATTACAGTTCTATTATTAAAAATTAAAATACAATTTAGTCAAGGAGCATTTCTTCTTATTATCAGTGATACATTCTGAAGACTTCATGAACACAAAGTTAAAAGGAACAGCATTTATTTAAAACAGAAATCTTCTGTGACATTGTAAATGTCTACTGTCACTTTTAATCAGTTTAACAAGTGGCGAATAAATGTGTTAATTTCATATTAACAGAAAATGAATGAATGAATAAAAAAATCATACTGATCCCAAACTTTTGAACACTAGTGTGCATTTGGCAAAATAATTGTTAGTGTATATATACTTTTTTGCACCACTGTGCAATCTCTTTGTGTCCATAACTGGTTCTGAGGTGCTCAGGAAAAGCATACGGTAACTTTAATGTGTTTTGTGTTCACTTCCAAAGTAGTGATTGCTCTCCCTGTCAGAAAGGTCTCTCTGCGTGGGTGTGTCGTTTAGCAGCTTGACACTGAAATCTTTGGAGCTTAATTATGGTCCTGTCACATCGTGAGAATGAAACGTTTCGATCTTTTACCGTAATCATTGAACATGAACATCAAATTCGACCCATCATTAACCCCATCCGAGGTGCATGACTTTACATAGAGAGACATATAGGTATGTTCATGACAATAATATATGAGATTTATGATAGATGTGGATGCTAATCCACATACAATAGTCACGTCCTGCCATATTATCAGCTTTGTATTGTCTTGAAAGTGGAGAATTAGACAGTATCGGGCTGAAATTGAGTTGATTATTTGTGGTTGGTTAGTCAGGATAAAAGGACACCCATTGACTTAAGCAGCTTCCTGTTTTTTTCCCCAATCAACTTTTAGATGTTTTGGCAACACGATTAGGGTATAAAATAACACTTTCTCGACATCTCTAATCCTCTTCTGGTGACCCGCTGAAAGTTCAGCCAGATTATTCTGCTCATCTCGATTAGATCCAAATCAGTTTTAGAGAGGCTGTGTTATGTACACATCTGATTTGGATGAGTTGCTTATTTATGAATTTAAATGACCAGCGCAATCTGTGTATTCACAGACAAATCAGAGGTCTGTCAAAATGCATTCAGCATAGTGTCACTCAAACACAAATGCCACGAAGTAATGCAAAATATGAATGCGTTTATTTATACAGTGAGGTCAGGCCAGTTCTGTAGGAAATAGTCATGTCAAATGTTGTCCGTGGTTATAGGTAGGGCTAAGTGATATATTTGAATATTTCTGATGGAGTCATTATTATTTTGTTTTGTAGATAATATAAAGTTAACCAACATAATAAACATTGCAGCGTTTTTAATATAGCTTATTATATTATCTTACTATATCTTATATTTTAGCAATTATGTTTCTGTGCTATTAGATTTCAGTGTTTGAGAAATATAATATATTAATAGCATTTCTGATTTAAATGTCAGGAACAAACGATAGAGCTGGGATTTTTTTAATGACTGTGCATTTTTTCACTTCCAGCATTAATAACAATAATATTTCTAAGGCATTCGAATGGCTGTATTTGCCACCACAGGAATATATCTATTTTAAGAATATTAAAATAGAAAACATATATTTTCCTTCTCTTTCATGGAAGTTTTTCACTCAGCATTTTTTTCTGTAGAATGCTGTTTGTTGTTTCACCCTCTCTTTTGAGTGTGTCTCTTCATCTGTGTCTTATCGTGTACATTGTCAATGCTGAGATACGGCCTGAACTTTCTGCAAAGTTGCCCCGTGTTTCAAACAGATAAGACTGACATATATCAGGTTTTCTGTAGGATTAAGACTTCGGCACAGAGGCTGATGTAAGTTGGGTCTCTTTTGCCTCCAGTTACTGACAGCAGGGAGCGAAAAACCCCCAGCATTGCTTCTCATATTTGAAATGAAGCTCTGCCATTTGAGCACGTTCTCATTTGATATACACAGACCTCCCCCGCATCTGTCTGGGTTGTCCAGGTGTGTGTGTGTGTGGTACATCCACTATCAGGGATTAATTAACACTCTGAAAGGGAAGACTGGAGGGAGGTAGAGAGTGTCCAGTGCTGAGAGGAAAAGATAGATTGCGACGAGGGGAGAAGTGCAATAGAGCAAAAAAAGAAAGAGGGCGGTGAGCCGTTGATGGGCAAACGAGTCTGCGATGGGATTTAATTGGCTGCTTGTACAGGCTGCAGGGTATTGTACCTGCCTGTCACACTAACACACTCACCATAGAGTAAAGTTTAAGCGTGTGAGGCTGCATATATGAGAGTTTGAACATGTTACCTGCAAACATATGGAACTGAACTTAAAGGAATAGTTAATTAATTAATTAAAATTAATTCATGTATTCTCCCTTATATTGTTACAAACTTGTATGACTTATTTTAATATTGATTTTTATTTTTATTTTTATACATTATTATGTTGTTTGAATTAGCTTTTATTGTCAGTGAATTATTTTAATTTGAACTGAAACACTTTTCTCATTTTATTGCTTTTTAACATTTCTATTTAGCTTAAATTTATTTGACATCTTTTTTAAATCAGTATTTTTATTTGGAAGTTTAAGTCATTTTTGTACAGTTTTTACTGTTATTGCAGCATTTCTGTTTTTCATCCAGTATTTGATTTCAACTTTGTTTTATTTAACAAAACCAATTTTAATATGCACTGTTGACAGAAACAATTTGTGAAACAACACAAAATACAAAACTCTTTGAAATATGCCCACATTTTGGTGCTTCCATAATTTACAATAATTCATAGTTGTCATCAGGTTTTAGTAGCTAATCATACTCTGTGTATGGTGTATTATTCATTGTCATTCTCTGTGTTACATTGTTCCCCCGACTGATCGTGTTAAACAGCTGCCATCTGAATTTCAATTTTTCTTAGAAGCTGAAAACTCATTTGACTCTCTCTGGTTGATTGGGTTCAGTCATAAGCAACTTTATCACAGAAAAGCATGCATAATGCCATAGTTTTGCCCCACTGGCCCAAGGCCATGTTCACTATTAAACCTCGTAATTCTTAGCCAATCACATCACAGCATCCTCCTTAGCATGATAGGGAGAACAGTTATCCCCAGAGACATTACGTGACACAAACACACACCCCTACTGCCACCACTACCACGACTCTATAAAAAATGATCACCACTGTTGAAATTGGTAATTATGGAAAGAGGGGAATAATTTTGGTTTATCTATGTCAGTCACGCATGCTACACTCTGTCTTTTGGCTTCGACAGGAACTGCAGAGCAGAGCGTATGCCAGGAATGCGTTTCTAACAGAGCGGGAATAATCACATTGAACTGCCGGCCTGCATGAGTAAATAGCATTGAACACAGTGTGCTGAAAAATTGTGTTTACTTGATGCCACTAAATGCCTCCAATGCTTGGATTATCCAACGGTAATTCTGCCTCTTACAAAGATCAAGTCTCATTTATCAGTGTTTAATGGTGCTGTACTTTATATCGTGGTAGACCAGATTTTTACATTTTCGGGTGAAAATGAGTCAGCAGCACATATCACCACAATGCTGTGGTGTTTATTGTTGGCACTGATGCAGATTTATTTTATATTTTATTTATTAATTTATTTTATGTTTGTTTTAGGTTGTTGTTTACTGGGATAAGACAACCAAATTTATGATTTTTTTATTTTATTTTAAGTATTTCATTTTACCAATAACTACAAGACGATATTTGCTCAAATAAGTATATTTACTTTAATTTAATTTAATTTTAAATTGTGTATATCCAATTTAATCTTTATTACTAGAAAATTGTAATATATATATATATTTTAATTACAATTTACATTTAATCAATTTTCCAACTGTAGTAATTATTATTTTTTAATATTTCACGAATTTGCACTTCTTCATTAACTTAAATAAGCAAATTTGGCGTGCTGTCCGGGGAGCGAGCCGGGAGCTCGGCGGACCCTGAG
>JAUCMS010000031.1:5636684-5662109 GCA_032357445.1 Enteromius radiatus | reverse complement strand
CCGCAATGGGCTGAAAAGTAGAGTACTCGGACTCGGAAGAGTAGCTGGAAGGCATCTTGTTGGCAGAGCGGATCGTGAGGAGTGAGACGATGGTATTTATGCCGAGGCGGATAAATGAAATTAGGAATAATTAATAGGCTAGTGGGCGGTAATACTAATGAGCGTCAATGGTTTCCAGGTGTGCTGACATTCAGCGTGCTCTTCCCGAAACCATGTTAAAACATCCCTTAATTTGTATTTTTTTGTGAGCAGGAAAAACTGCTTAATATCTAGTTAAGATAGAAACCTGAGTTAGTTCTAATACACTATTGAACTGTAGTAAGTGGCAGTAATAGTGAATAGCTTGCGTTGGCAGACGATATATATATATATATATATATATAAAGTTAAAATCAAATTCATGAACTGTTAGTCTAAGCGCCTTTAAATGCCTGTTTAATTAGAGTGACCAATAGACTAATAACCGATTGCAATCGATATAGAAGAAAGGTCACATCATCACAGTTGTGCGACACCCGAGTCTTCTAGCAAACTTTGAAAAGCTCATTTCCGCGGACGACTCACTGAACAGATGGTGGGAGGCGAAGTTAGATTATTCGTTTGAAATGAGAGACAGACAGACAGATAATGGTAGGTGCATGTGTGTGTGAGTGAGTGTATGTCATAATTGAAGTTTCTTGAGGCATAGAATGGGATCTGCTCTGAATAAGCTCATGTTTTGCCTCCAGAGGTAAATTCCTCATCTTCACAGGTGCTTTTTACCTGCACCTGTTATCTTTTCATCCACTTGGATGGATTTCAATGTCCACGTGTCTCTCTCTCTCTCTTCATATCCTCTATTCTCTATTCACACACTCAGTTCGTCTGGACTGGCATTGTGCACACACTTTGGCAGGTGTTATGGTGCAGGTGAAAAGATTGTGTGTGTGTGTGTTTGTGTGTGTCATAAAATCTTTAACAGAAGGCTGTCGTTGTGTGATGTTTTTTCAAGTTTTTATTCAACCTTTTGTTTGACGTCACTCCTTCCTCCTCCCTTCACTGTTTTTATCTTTCTGTGTTTTGTCAAACAGCTGCAGTATTTGGTAATTAAGTTGAAACACTTTGTCAGAGATCGCAGAGCACAATTTGACAGACCGAATCTCCCCCTAGATGCTTTCCCTTTTGATCATCTGAGAAATGAGCAGGATTTCACAGAGCACAGGCAATTGTGATTTACGTGTCAAATTTTGAGCAAGCGCTGCGGTTTGATCTAGTTGAAATGGATCGAACAGTTCATCCCGGGTTACTTGGTTTATTTCATTCTTAGGGTAAATGAACAGGTCAGTTTGAGATGATGTTGGATTGCTGCAGGAGAACTGACAAGCATGGAGTAGTGTGTTTCAAACGTGTCCTTGCTGAATAACAGTGTTAATGTTTTTACTGACCCCAAACTTTTTTTTTTTTTTTTATGACTGCCTTCAGTTCTTACAGTGCAAACCCTGCATCAGTCTCAGCTGACGGACGGAGGATCCCTGTCCTTGTAATATAATATTAATAACAGAAACGGCCATATTCTTGACAACTGACACAGTGAAAGCTACAACTGCTGAAAGAGATCGTTTCAGGTCACTGCTTGAGAATGAAATGCCTTTACTCTGTGCAAATATCAGTGAGGTTCACTGAGAGAAAAACACACTCGGCCCACATCCTGCATCGCTTCAGTGAAAGATGGAGTTTCTGTTAATGTATACAAGAGGATAGAAGGACAGAGATGATGGCATGTAGACAGAATCCAACACTGAATTGAAAAACTTCAATTCACTTCTTTCTTTTCTTGATAAATTGAGGCAGTGAGCTAGTAAAGTTATTACTTTTTGGCACCTGTGTTACAATCACTCATTGTTTTAGTAATTGGAATAAATTTGAGTTAAACTTACCCCGGGAGGCAGTTGATTTTGCCATTTTCGTCAATAATTCAGTACTAAATGACTCATTCTCTCATTTCGGTTTTATGTGAAATTAGTTCCTAAATGGTCGTCCCCACCACAGCCACTCATGAACAGATGCTTCACCCTCACTGCAATTCAATCTCATTATATTGCGCTTTCATTTATTTTTCAACCTGGGTTTGGCTTGAGTGCAACTCATGCCTGTAATAAGCATTTTAAATACCTCCGGTATTTCATTGTAATCTTCTTATGATGTGTTATGACAGTTTATCTCAAACTGATTGACTGTAAGCGATTTGTCTTAATTTAAGGGTAATTTTATATGAATCGATCAAGACTCGTTGAATATGCTTTGACAGTGATGCAGCATTGTTACAGCACTTCCCAAGGTAACAACTTCAGTTTAACATTATTATCGGTAAATCTATCATAAAATGCCATAAGCTGTCTGAATCAACTTGTTGTCATGGAGAGATGAGCTAGTTATAATTAGCCTAATGACAGAAAGGAAGAGACCACAGTGAAAGCCAGACAATTATCGCATTATGCTAATGTGAACTAAGACCATAATGGTAACTAGCATGGAGTAGAAATATCATTGTTTCCTTCTAAATACCGACATTAAATGTCTCCCAGCCGTAATGACTGCTCTTCAGTTCATTACTCCTGACCACAACAACATTAACTTAATCAAGGCCTTTTTAAGGTTCAAGTAATCTTGGAGACATGAAGTCAAGCCAAAAACTTTCAGTCCAATTTACCAAGGTGTGAATGCACCGATAGAGCAAGAGCACAATATTTATTTTCGCAATTCATTATTATTCAGTGCGAACACACCTCCTTTATATGTAAATTCATTACAGTCATTATAAATTAAACATTATTCGCAAAAATCACGCTGTTTCATTTAAAAGAGGTGTTTGTGTACTTTTCCAGTTAATTATGGATGTAGTGATTCATCAAATGATGCTCACTTAATGTAGAAAAGCATTATAAGCAGACATTTATCCAGAAATGTAGAGGTTTCTGGTGTGTTTCTTACACTTCCATTAAAATATGCCATATCTCGGTATTCTGTTGCATTTTTATACACCTAACAATAAAATGATGGCCGGCAAGGTTAGAAATTGCACAAAGCAAATTATTTGTCTTTGCATTTATGCCATTGCACTGATTTGTATGTTTCTTTTAATAAATTGGGCGATTAAAACTATGCATGCAGTGTGTGCAAATAAACATCTGTGATTAATTCTTTGTGAATTTTCTGAACATTTGTACAGTATATGTGACGGTTAGCTGCCGTGAGCTTATCTGTTTATTCAGAGTCATGCATCATTCAAGCATAAATAATGGATGCAGGAGACAGAGGTTGCATATTGTGAAGAAGATAATTCACTGAGAAGATGTCTCGTGTAATGAAAAGACCCTCTTCAGGGGACCCCTCATTTTACATTCATCTTAGATATCCATGAACCCCGCATATTTATGTTTTTACTCATGATGACTTTACTCTGAAAGGGTTAGTTATTGCCATAATCACTTTCCCTGTGACTTACAGATGTTTATTATAGGTTAGTCAGGCATTCATCTTTGTGAGAGCCGTGACTTTTGAAAAACAATTGCTTTTTGAGAAACAGTCATCTGAGAAAATATGGCAGTTGTGAAACAGGGATGAATTGTGGATCTGTACTGCGATCTGAAAAGGCATGTTATTACACCGTAAGTCATCTGATGTAAATAACAGCCCCCCCAAAGGTGTGTTATGACTGCACTTCTAACACGCCGTTATGCAGTATCATTATTTCTCAACTTTTGCTTTTGTTCAAAAGCTTTCTGATGAAAACTAATGCTTTTTATTTACAGTGCTGCCTTTTGGAGGGAAACCTTTAAAAATCCTGAAGATCTGAATTGATGATTCTGGCTTTAATTAGTATAGCCTGTTTTAGTGATCACATCAATTCTTTACAGGCTATGCTAATATATGCCAGAATTAGCAATGCTTGTGGGACGGACTTACTCTTCACTTATGGGCGTCACTTTGTGTTAAGTGGTGAGGACAGTGGCATCAGAACAAGTTTTGAAGTGTGTGTGCTACTTGACATGTTGGTTACGGCATCACTTAATGCTAATGCTAATATTTATAAGGTTATCATCAAATATTTGAATAACAATTCACAATTTAAGTGTTTTTTTTTTTTGGTATTTTTTTAAATAAATAAATGAAGGCTTGGATGGTCATTGTGCATAAAATACAGTAGTTATTGTGACATATTATTATATTATATTATTTTATATTAAAAAATACAGTTTATAAAAGTAGTGGGGACAAGTTAGTCTAAGCAATTTTTTTTCCCACTCTTATTTCCTTATTATCTTTTCTTTACTATATCATCACTGTATGATTTTATTTCTTTATTTATAACTTTTCAAGCTGCTCTTTTCTATACGGTGATGGTCAATAGTGAAAACAGCAAGGCTTCTTTAATTAAGAATGACTCAAAGAAGCAATCGTATGATTTCAGAAGACCAGGAATATAGTTCATTAATCACTTGAATCAGGTTTTGGTCCCCATCCACTTGCATTGTAAGGAAAGGAACAGCTCAATTCTTTTGCTAAACATATTCTTTTTCAAAAGAAAGAAAGTTGTACGGGTTTGGAACTACATTAAATGTGAGTAAATGATGACAGAATAGTAATTTTTGGGTGAACTAGCCCTTTAAGATCTTTTTCCTCTCTTTTTCTCACTGCACATTTTACACCCTAAGATATTAAAAGCATTTACACCTCACTTACAGTACAGAGCAACTATATTCCATATGCTCTGAGGACCTTGATCTCATTTAGTGTAGGTATTTGTCTGATTGCCAGACCAAAATTGTACAATACCACCAATAAGAAGAACAAAGCCAAAAATATAAAGGCATTTTTCCTAGCAAGATGTCCAATCCATTCTACTCGTCACCTTATCAGTGGCCCGAGATTAGATAGTTTTGTCCACTGACCAGAAACATGACACAAAGAAGACCTCATACAGACAAGAGCTGTGTGTCATCACCTGTCAGATGGTAATCTCCATGCAGTCCTGACTCAATGTTATAGGGGCAGCAATGAACGTAAAAAAAAAAAATTGGGTCAGCCCTGATCTGAGCATTGTTCGTTAACCCAGGAGGTCAACGGTCATCAGCCGGTGAATTGCCCTTGTAATGTAATTTAACACAACACCGCACCTTTGGAGAAGTCATTATCAGTTGTTTGAATGATTTCTGCGTATAGTGGGTCGATACCTCTGTGGAATCCCTCCAAACTCGTGTCATGCTCCGGTGCACTTGGACTTGTTCCCAACATGTGTGTGGAGTGGCTTTACATTCCAAAAAAGCTTTATTCCGGTTGAATTTGTCATAATCAAAAGGGAAAAGTGCCAAGTCTCAAATATGCTTGTTCTTTCTTTTTAAGAGCAAAATACATTATTTTTACTGTGAATGTTTATTTGTGCATTCTGCCTTTTTATTTGCCCTCTGTAATCTCTCTCGGACAGACTTTTCTTCGCATTAACCTTCCCTGAGGCACTTAGGAGGAATCAACTTGGGAAAGAAGCCATAGTTCTAATTACTTACCCATGTTTTGTCCTTTTGTGCTATTGACAGGTGATATTAGTAGATGTTCCCTTGTGTGCCTGGACCCAGATCGGTTTTACAACCTCATCACATATCTGATCTAGACAGGGCTGCTGATCTCAGATCAGCCTGAAATGTCCACCTCTGCCCGGTAACAGATTGGCATTTGAGTGGCAGAGCAAAAGGCTGTGAGCGTCTGTAGGCAGCTGGTACACACCCCTGGCATCCAGGTCCATGAATGTTAATGTGGCGCTGTAAAGCCCACGGGTACCAGATCTCTCCACACTGGGATCACCCAAATTTGCATACCCCGTCAGTCATAATACTGCCTATAAAAAGGATAGAGATTTAAGCTGGCGTGGGCTGCAGAAAAGAGGAATAACTCTTGTATTTACCTGGATTTTATAAAGTGAATTTGCATTTTTCTGCTGGGCTTATGTCATAAAAGGGGAGTTATATCATGAGAAACTGAATTTCCTTGATCTTTTGAAATAAAAGAGTTTATTTACTATGAAAACACACTGTTACTTTCAGAGCTTAAAAGTTCTTTCTCAGTCCAACAGGTCCATGTTTTGAAACCCTTGGATTTCTTAAAGTCAGAAACCTGAAAGCATTGAAGTTTGAAGTTGAACTGAAGCATTCAGAATTATGGTAATACTGAAAATGAAATAGAAATGACCTCTGAGCATTATAACTAATGATAAGATTAAGATATGGGAATGTTTGTCAAAAATTGCACTCTTCCTGGCTTAATATTCACTCTCTGTGTCCATTTAAATGATGCAAACATTATAAAAGATTGATTTATTTGTAATTGCAAGGGTGAGCGAGGCTTGAAACATTTATTAAAACTAAATAATTTCAGTGCAGAAAATTCACTAGCATTATATGCAAACCACAGTTGAAAAATACAATTTGATTCCTTAATTAAGTCCTCATCGTTTATGTTTTATCACTTGTCCTGCACACTTTGACTGCTTTCTCGGGTTCAAAGAACATATTAATATTTATTTATCTTGGTATATACTTCATAATGTGATAATAAACTCATATCAGTTCAACCAGTTTGTAAAATAATTCCCCAAATTTCTTTTTGTCACTTATAAAGTTGTTAGTGTTTGAGTTTAAACATGTGACAATTCTTATTCTCTCAGCTGCCAGGTCTCTCAGCAGTTCATTTCATCTTGCTGGAAGTGTTTATGCATTCAGAACTAATTAAGGGTTTCATACAGGGATCCATTTATTTCTTTTCCTTCTCAACTGCTTTCGAAATGTGTATGTGCAAATTTTCATTCCTGGAAGGCTGTTAGTGGATGTCCTGGTGTCTTGATTGCTAAACTTTTTTTCAAAAGCTTTTTCTTTTTTTTTTACCTGCCGTGTGAAGTCTGGACTTCTATTTGGGATATTATGAGCAGATGAGATTTGAGGCGTTGGAGCAGGTTAGCCTTATGGCTCTCTGTGTGTGCCTGATGAAAATCGAGATAAGCTAGCAGTGTGAACTGTGAAATATACCCTAGGTTGCCAAAATTTAACGGACAGGACAAAGTAAATACGAAAAAAAGAGTTTGATTCAGTTTGATTTTGACTATTATTTAAATAAATTTGAATGAAAATTGAAAGTAAAAATGGTCACATTTACTCACCTTCGTGTCATTCTGAACTTGTGTGATTCTCTGAAAACTGACTAATGTTCTCATTGTTCTTTTACACAGTTGTAACAAATTAGGACCTTTTAAGCTACAGAAAGAATGCAAAAGCATCATAAACCTGTCATAAAAGTAGACCGTAACTCTTTTGCATTATATTCCAAGTCTTAAGAAATAATATAAAATTTAAGGCATTATTCACGTTCTTTTCCTTTAAGCTGTGAGTGTTCAGATTATTATGTAAGTAAACTGAGAACTGAATCTGTTCATCAATTCATCAACTCAAACCTTTTATGTTTTTTCAGGTTTTATCGTGTTATTTCAGATAACCTCAAACGTAGCACAATTTTTTTTTGCTCTTTATGTGTAGCTTCAACCCTACTCCTCATTTCCTTTTATTATGTTAAAACTACATTAGGACTACATTAGGACCACATTTTTCTTTCCAAGCCCGGCCCGGGTCCGACAGAGCAGTAACCGAACCCGACCCGAGCCCGACATTAAGATATTTATGTCCGAGCCTGATCCCAGCCCGACACAGTTAAAATCTTTTTTTTTCCTCATACTAATGACACATGCACTTTTTTGTGTGGAAAGCCCGCTTTTATTAAGCAACTGTAGGAAGACGTTCGGAAATGTCAACAGATGAGCGCATCAATGCACACAGGGCAAAAAGTGGTGTTATAACACAGGCGCACAAGCAGTTTTAAATTATAAATGGTCATCTCGCTGATGTGACCGAGCCCGACCCGAACCCGAGCATCCTTTCTAAATATCTGTCCAGGCCTGCCCCGTCGGGCTTGGGTCGGGTATCCATCCTCTAATTAGGACTAGCAAAATATTCTTAAGAATGTCTCCTTTTGTTTTCCACAATAGAAAGTTTCAACATATTGTTTTTGAATGACATGAGGTTGAGTAGATGATGACAGAACTTTATTTTGGGAGAACTATACATCTAATAATAACCCTGTCTTGCTTTGTTGTCACTTTTTCACAGATACTTCATGTATAATCTGCCAGATGAGCCCTGAAAAACATTGTAATAAGAACCTTTGAGAAGAACTCATTTATTGACCTTGTCTTTTTGTGTCACCTCCATTCTACGATGACAAATGCTTCCACTTTGACCTGATTAAAGGCTGCCTTTGTTTTTATTGGTATCACTGGTCTTGGTGAACGGATAAAAAGAGTTTCTATCACTCTTTGTTTTAAAAGTTTAATTTCATTTATTTTCCTCGAGAAACCCAATGCTCTTGACAGAGTGTATTACATAAATGATTGGCAAGTTTTCTATGCTGAGGTAATGTTATTCATTTCTTGCTCTTTTAATGTCTGGGAAACAGTGAGCTGTATTTACTGTACTCTTTCTCGCTTCCTGATCCTGTTATAATGAAATATAAAACGCACAGCAGAGTAGCAGCTAAAGCTCATGACTGCCAACTGAAATGTTTGTGATATTGTACAGTAGTTCACTTAAAAATGAAAATTCTGTCATAATTTGTCTTAAAGTCAAGTGTCAAGCTGCAAAAAGCATAAAAAAGCACCATAAAGGTGGTTAGTACAACTTGCGTGACATATTACTAGATTTCTGTATACACCAGTCATTTTTGCTGAGTCTTCTCCTCCGTTTTTAACAAACATGGCTCATAATTTCTCTTAAAAAACATTCTCAGCACTTGTATCTCAGCTTAATAAGGTTGCCTGTTCAGCTCTGACTATGAACTTTGCTAACCTGTGCAGTGTTGACAGACTCTAGAGTCGATCATATGAGAAAGTGAATGAAAGAAAAGAGCGTTCTAGCTCTGAGTGCATCCTTCAGCACTTTGAGGAATGGCTTGTAATTTCCTGAGGGCAGAGTCATTACAGTAGTCCTGGTTGTCTGGGTTTTATAGACCCAGGAATAGCCCCACACATGGTGGAGGAAGTCTCCTATCAGCAAAAGCTCAGTGAGATAGTCAGCATTTGTGTGGTCAGAGAGCCAATGTCTTCAGGAAGTGTGTGTGTGTGTGTGTGTGTGAGAGAGAGAGAACATAGCTGTCCAAATCCCACAGCTAACCATTTGTTTGTTTGGTTGTAGAGATCTATGCCAGTGGACTTATTTTAGGACATGCAGACAGATATATTTGATATAATTTCAAAATACGGTTCACCGTATCTGTCCTCTTGCAGTCAACTAAGCTGTGGTTATTTACTGTGGTTCTGTTTTTTGACGAGCAGAGAAGGGTCTTAGCTTTTGTCATCCAGTTGTAGCCAATATCACTTTGTATGTTTTAAATATTCCGTTTTGCAATGCTACAAGAATACTTTTTTTTGCGCAAAGAAAACAAAAATAACATCATATACTTAACCATTCTTTTCCTATGACTTGCGTCTTCCGCCATTTTAGAGAGTGACTCAACGTACCACATGACGTATTGACAGCCGCAGATTACGCACATGTGAAATGTCAATTATGTTAAAGTTTGCGTATTTTTGGTGCGTTGAGTCACTCTCTAAAATGGCAGAAGATGTCAGTCATGGGAGAAGAGTAAATTATGTTATTTTTATTTTATTTGTGCAAAAAAGTTGATCCACTGATGTCACATGGACTGTTTAACAATGTTTTTGCTACATTTGATGGATCTGGATCATTTCCTTTGTGTTGCTGTCTATGGAGGGACAGATGGCTCTTTGTCGCCACTGGTCAACATTTTTATCGAGTTATGGTAAACCGGCCTCTATGAATAGTTGATTATTTGAAGCATAAACTAAATACATCTTACTTACTTCACAGATGAAGTAAATGGGCAGAAACAAGATTACTCCTGTTAACCTGCTAATGAGCAGCTTTCAAACTTGATGCCAAACTGTTTTATCCTACAAAGTGTTCTGCTCTGTTTGGGTTTCTAATTGACCATACAAGAGTTTCTTTTTCTAACTAACTTCAAACTGGAGAGTTAATCATACAGTATGTGTTTTTCTCTCAATTAAGAGCCAAATAAGGAGAAGAAAAATACAGCTGGTTAATGTCAAGGAGGAGAGAAGTGAGAGAGTGAGTGATCGTCTGTTATGGACCACAGAGGTTCTGTGTGTGCCAGATTCTTTGGCTTTCCATCGTCATGCAGCCTGATAAATACTTCACACCTGCAGTGAATACTGCACAGAATCAATCATCAGTCTTTTGAGAAGGAACAAAACAGAAAGTTTCTGCTGCAGCCGCTGCATGCGTTTATTTGAAAGGGAATCAGATCTCTTTCATAAGTCAGAGAGAGTGTGAAGTGTAAATAGGACGGGAAGAAAAGCATTAAAGAACATTCTAGAAGCATGAAGCGTTATAAAGCATTATGCTGTATCTCCATTCTTGGAATCACGTATGGAGATCTAAAACAGGAAACAGGATCTGACCGTCAAATACTGGCCAAACACCTGACAAATACTTTGAGAAGACATCCGTGCCTGAGCAACAGAGCAATTCCAGACGTTCTTGTACTTTGCCAGAACCAAGATAAAATCGTAGACCAAGCATTTGTGACCACTATCAAAACAAATCTGTCATATCGGACTATTTAGTTTGTTTCATTTCTTTTTATTAATCGTTATGTAGTAAATTGTGACTATTGCAATAAAATCAGGAACACTTTGTTTAGCCACCCGCTGAGAAAAGAAAAGACCTTCTTACTGACATGATCCAACTGGAAAGGCCCTCTAAAACTTTTGTTTTGACATACTAATGTAATAGTATATTAGCAGATATTATGTTTCAGAAATCTGGAACTTATTGAAATTAGGTAAACTTAGAATATATATATATATATATATATATATATATATAAAATACACACACATATATATATTCTAAGTTTACCTAATTTCAATAGGTTCCAGATATATATTATTTAAAACATCTGGAACTATTGAAATTGTCTTATTATTTTTTATATATGTTTATGTTTAAATTTACTACTAATAATAATTATTCTAGTAGAAATAATAATAATAATTTATAGATTTAAAGTTTTTTTTTTATTATTATTATTACTTTAATTTGTTAAAGTTCACTGTTTTTATATTCTGACCTATTTTACTTTGAGCGGCATTTTGTCATTTAAAAATTACATTTATTATTACTATTATCATTATTATTTCTTCCATCTTTTTTAATTTGTTACATTTTATATTCTGACCATCATTTTGTTCTTTACATAAACTATAAACAATAATATTATTTTATAAAATTTGTTAATATTATTAATTCTTTTATTAATGACCAACCATGATTGCTGTTTTAAATAGCTGACACCAAAATTATAAATCAGTGTACAACAAAGTGGCACATCCAAATGCGAAACGATGTGTATACAATTAACAATACTTCATTGGGATTTCTCTCCAAAAATAACAAGCTGGTTTCCAGTCATTTTATTTTGAAAAGAAGCCAGCCAATCAGATTTCTGCCAAATCTCGGCATTGCAAGAATGCAAAGAACTGAACCGAAAAAACACAGATTTCTTTGGGGACTGCAATGTAAGATAAGGTTGCTGCCATCACTAAACAGGATTTAGCAATGTCTCTGACCTTATGTGTTTATTTTTAAGGGCAGATGTGATTTGTTTTGTGCCTGACAGAACGTACGAGACCAAGTGTGCTGATTCTGTTTGCAGCTCATTGAATTCATCCGCCATAATCTACTAACCATGAAAAGTGTCCTCTTCTGTCACCCGTAGGTCAGGTGCCTGTCCTATAGAAAAGCATTGTGGGTAATTTAGAGTCCCTGGCAGTAAATGTCGAGTATGGTCATATGTCACCGGGTAAAGAGGATGGTTATAAAACACTTACGAGTGTAGAGACACACAGCATTGCTGCTCAGTAACCCCGTTGTTGTTTGAATCTTTCCCATTTAGTAGGATGGCTAAAGTCAGCACTGGCAATCAATCATGCCTGGTAATTTAACAGTCTCTTAAAAGTCTTGTCATAGCCGTTTCTCCTTTACACAGATTGCAACAGTCTGTCAGTATGTTAGAGAACTCGTCCTGCACATTCATACCATCGTACCACCTTAAATGAATTGCACCAGAAGCTTTGAACTAGGTAACACTGCAGCTCTGATCAGAATGAAGCTTTTCCTTTCTTTTTTTTTGTCTCCGATTTCACACTTCCACTGTCATTCCAGACTTCTCAAAATAATCCAGTGTGAGGTCCAAGCTAGTCTGAACTAGTCCGAAATCCTTCTGCATCATCATATTCAGTCCTGTCCTCAGTACTCATCGAATATTGATCATGTCTGACAACAGTTTGTTTGCTCAGCGACACTATATCTATATCATTCCATTGGAGTCTTGTTATTTACATTTCCTCGACAGCCTTTCAAGTTATTAATCTCAAGACTATGAGCCATTTCTATCACCCCTCTGTTTAGCTCATGGTCATATTAATAAATCAGATGCTCGTGTCTAAACTGTGGCTCTGGCTATTGACAGATCACCCATCTTGATGCATGTGCTTGCCTAGCTGAAGTAGATGTGTGTTTGCTTCTATTGGTTCCCAGTGTCGTTTATACTGATGGCTTGTGAGCGTTTCATCTCTGGCACCCTACCAAACAGCATCTGAAACAGAGCATATTGTACAGCACTCAGAGAGCGGAGAGAAACATCTCCAACAGAGCTGAAGATTGTGTCCCTGAAAACCGTACTATGTCCAATGTGCTGTAGAACGAGTTGACTGGAGGCCTGAAAGGATGCCAGATAAGCTTTAATCTTGCTTTCACTAAAAGTCTTTAAAGGCTTTTGGCATACATTTCAAGTCGTTTGCTAGTCCTGGTATAAAAATAAACAGCCACTATATCTGCAAATGTCTGTACACTGAGGTTGGTCTTCTGCCGTTCAAAGGTTTGGGGTCTGTAAGAAGTCTTTTATGCTCAACAAAGCTTTGATCAAAAATACAGTAAATACAGTAAAAAAAAAATATTTTATTGCATATGCATTGTTTTAACAAAAAACTACATTCAGATGAATTCAACTAAATGCTAATATGGGACGAAACAAACATACAATGTTTTGTAAAATGTTATTTGCCTTTGGTCAACCACTCGCCTTTTATAAATGAAACCAAACGTAACAAAGTTGAAGATTTGTGTGATCATTCTTCACTGTATGTGACTTTTACACTGTTTTCAGGGACAGTTAGCATTCGTTACTCATTCTAGACCTCACGGATGCCTTCTAATCATAATTCTGTGATGCTCTCAATGTTGATTTACCTCATTACTTGATTGACAAAACTGTCTCCCTTCCATTAAGGCACTCTAGGCATCTGCCGGCATGTCACAGTCATTAGATTTCAATGGTCCCTGTTTAATCCATCAATCATGTTCATCAATAAACCTCGCCTCACTGTTGGTGATAAGCAGAGGTCAGAGACTGTTGTTATGTCAAATATCACTTCATTAGAAGTGTTTGCATATTTATCTTTTCGGAACAGAGTTCAATAGGGAATATGGGAACATGATTGATTGCAGGCGTTCTTATCGAATGAATGGATTTTTTCTTTGCAGTTCTGTTAACTTGATCATCGGGCAAGTCTAAAAAAAGAACGTCTACTGTATATTTTATATTGTACATTCAAATTATGTTTTATATTGATTTAGTTTTTTTAATTTTGGCTATATCATGAAGTTAACTACTGGCTTATTGGCATCACACAGAATTTTAATATTGTTGCATTGCATTCCTAATTGAAATGTACTACGTGGTTTGTGGTAAGGACACATCTTCGACTAACTAATAGCCATAAATGAAAACGTTTCACCATCTAAAAACCACTAGAAACTAGTATGAGCTGGATTTCCCAGGGTTTAAGGATGACAAGCCTATTAGTGCTTTACACTGACACTTGCCCGTGTGAAGGTTTTTTGTTTCAGTATTATACAAAGCATAACGAGTACTTAAGAAAAAGTAACTTCTATTATTGATAATGCCTCTCTCCTGAATCTGTTGAACATGAAACAGATCTTTTAGACATGTGTATTCACCTTCAATAAGTCCTGTTGGCTCTGAATAATGTCAATATTTAATAAAAGGATTTGGAGTGATGAAACTTCATATTCTATTATTAATACGCTTCATTCACCGTATAATGAGGAAATCCTTTGAAGGAATGTGTCTGAGGAGGAACCATTCCTACAGTTTTTGAGAACCACAGCATATTTCTTTTTCCTCTCTCTCTCTCTCTCTCTCTAACGCACACTTGCTCGCTCTCTTTGTGCTGACAGGAAACAACTGATTCGGATTCGTATTAATGAATAGTGATGGAAAGAAAAAGACAGCATGAAAGAGGAGTCAGGCACTTCATAATGTGAGCTTTAATGGAAACGCAATGTTTCACTAATTGAAAAAGGAAATTGATGCAGGAAAAATGTAATGTACAATGGGGTTCAGGTTTCCTGTTTGATTTGTTTCTGAGTTCAGGGTGAATCGCAATGAGCTGCCAACATATTTCAGCCTGTCTCAAAGCCTTTGCCTTCTGTTTTTTTTGTTTGTTTGAGAGCGGGTTTAGAGAGAGTAAAAAGAAAGACCATTTTAATATATTAAAAATATAAACACTGATATTCCAAAGTTTGGTTTAGTAAAGAAATGAATGCTTTTATTTAGCACGGATGCAATAAAAAGATCAAAACAGTGAAGACATTTATAATGTTATAAAACCTTTTTATTGCAAATAAATGCTGTTCTTTTGTGGAAGCACATTTCCACCATGTAATAAAAAATTGCAATTGCGATAAAGTTAGACTTGCGAGATATAAACTTGCAGTTGCAAGAAAAAAAAGTCAGAATTGCCAACACAGTCTTACGACCAATATGTACATATTCGTACAAGGTGGCAAATTCATGCTAATTCATACAAATTCGTACAAGCTCACTCATACGATTTTGTACGATTTGTCTAAACCCCAACGACAGGTAGGTTTAGGGTTAGGTGTAGGTCATTTGTACAAATTCATACGAATTGGCCACTTTGTAAAATATGTGCGATTTAGTAAAAACAGTTTGAATTTGTACGAGTGAGGTCGTAAAAATTTGTACGAATTGGCCACTTTGTAAAATACGTACGAATGGGCTGGAATTGCGTGATGTAACCTTGAAGTTCTGAGAAACACTTACAATTGCGTGTTATAAAGTCAGAATTGTGATATAAAATCACAGTTCTGACTCTATAATTCGGAATAAGAATTAATATCACGCAATTCTGACTTTAAAACTCGCAATACTGAGCTTATATCTCACAATTCAGAAAAAAAAGGCTGAATTGTGAGATAAAATGAGGCAATAACCTTTTATTTTTATTCAGTAGCGGAAAAGAGCTTATATAGTTCTTTTGACCTTTCTATTTATCACAGAATCATAGGAAACAAAATGGTAACAGTTTTGCCACAACCAAAAACAAACAAACAACAACAATTAACAACCCAAACTTTTGAATGATGATGTAAACAAATAAATAGTTCCCATTGATTAATGTATGGTTAAAATAGTATAACATTTCATGGCTTCTTCCAATCGATTGATCTTTATTTGAAATGCGTAGGTGGTGAGATGTGTGCAGTCATGTGTAAATGTTTTAATGAGGGTTTTTGGGAATGGAGAATGTGAAGACTTTAGGGCCAGCGGGGGAGTCAAGTATCTTGTACCTTCATGGCAAAGTCTTCAAAGTCCAAAACTTTTTAACATATTGAAATATGAGAAGAATTTGAAAAGAAAGAAAGAAAAGTAATAAGCTGGCTTGCATTTTAATATTTCCTACAGTGTATCTTAAATTCTGTAATTAAAGGAATAGTTCACTCAGAAAGGATGTTGACTCACTCCAGATGTTTTTTTCTGTGAAAAAATTGTTCTTAAAGATAAAATTGATCTTTACAAAAACTCAAAGCTCAAAGCAAAAAACAACTTACCTAATACTATATCTTACACATTGAATTTTGTCACTACATGAAAAAAAAATTTTTTTTTACAGAACTCCTGACTGCAGGCGAAATCTTTTCCTGACAGTGTGCTAATGCATATTTTAATGTATTTTCATATTCTTTAACAAGCAGCCCATCTATTTTCCTCAGATGATGGCTTTTTCCCACAGGGCAGTAATGATTAATCATTGCTGAAATATCGGCTGACTGTGAAGGGAGGCTGGTGTTTATAGTAGACACTACAAGAAGCCCATCTGGATGTCACATTGATGCTGTGTTTGATATTACCCTCACAGACCGTCTCCTGTCAAGCAATTACTCAAGACACCTCAGCGTTGTTTAAGATGTTCATTATGACAGGCCAATGATTGGTTGAGGCAGTGTTGCTGTGTGAGGCCAGACAGATTTGGCACTTTTCACTGAAACAAACCTACAGTTGTCTATATATTTGCTGCTATATTATATTTGCTGCTATATTAGAAAGTCTAATTAAGAACCAGTTCTTCATACCCAGCTGTATCACTGATAAACACCGAAAGGCCATATTTATTTATTTTCCCATATGTTACCAGTCAGAAGGAGATTAACATATAAACAGATGTTGTTTATCGATCCCTAAGGGGAACTTCAAGAATGTCTTAATTAGTGTTATTTCCTCACAGAGAAAAATGTATATATTGTCATGAGACAAATTTTGACTTGTACAGTGCCTGATAGATTCAACAAAGAACAGCAATTTCACACACACTGTATAACAGTGTATAACATTCGAAAACGTTCATCAAAGTTGTCCTAAGACAAGAACGCATTTTGGTAACATTATTTTATGTGTCTTCATTAAAATGCATTTAAACATAACAGAAAATCTGTGATAATTGTTTTTTTATCAAAGTCTCATCCTTTAATAATGTGGACTATAAAGATGAAAGTATATATTGTAATGCAAATACACAATTCTGAAGCTGTAAATTATATTATTTAATTGAGTGAACACGAGGTCTTTTTTAAATAATTTCTCTGCTGAGTGCTTGCTTCTTCAGAAATTGCTAGCTTCTCGTGTAAAAAGCAGAAAATACATGATAAGTTGCAAAAGTTTTAATGAACTTGTGTTTCTTTTTACATGATAAGAGACTTTCTGTAGATATTTCCATAGTGCTCCAATTATCATTTATGTTATGGATTTTAAATCCTTAAATATATATTATTTATATATATTTAATTATATAAATGTGTAATATAAATGTAATTATAATATATATATATATATATATATATATTATTTATTACAAATCTTATAAAAAAATAAATATATATATATATATATATATAAGAATTTTACAGCTTAAACAGGGGCATGAAATTGGTATGCAATATTCTTTGATGCAATTAGTTCTCACTTTAAAATATTCCAACCTGTTTTGCAGAAAATATTCATAAGCCCTTAAAATCATATAAAATTAGAAAGATGATTTTTATGTAAGCTAACACCCTCTCTGAGAAATCCTGTAGGGTTTCATCCTATTAGATCTGATAGAAACATTTTCTTGCCATTGTGTAAATAATCAAGTTTAAATTAATAAAGTTTATGTGGCTGAGCTTAAGCAGAGCATATTTTTGAAAGTCTGCTACAATATACCCTTTTATGGAAATACTTCCCTAAATTACAGCACAAGGGTATTCATTTTTTATAAGTTAAAGAGTTCACAAGGTACTTCAGAACAAGAATAGCCCAAGTACATTGTGTTACCTTCGTAACTCAAGTCTGCAGTTTATTCTGCGGTTGTTCCTGTTCTCTATGAAGGGCTAGCTGGGACTTTCATAGGTTCATCTGACCAGAGAGCTCGTCCATCAAATAGCCCTTGCAGTCTCCTTTTTACTGTAGGTTGTTTGTAAGGTATGCTGTTATCCAGTTAGCAGTCCCCTTGGCCACTGAGATCAATTTGATTTCATATTCATAAGGATTGATGGCTGCAGTGTGCACTTCATGTCCCATAAGGACCTGTGCTGAAGAGCCATAATAGTCTGAGTGCAAAAGCCAAGTATCGGAACCTCATTCAAACTGACATTGTATACATGATTTAACCTCCACCTTAAACAACAGTATTTCTGTTACAAAGTTTATATGAGTAGTTCAATAGCACAAAAATCACACTTTAAATGTCTTTTAAGATTTTTAAGACTTTTAGCAGCTGTGATTTTTTTTTATTACAGATTGTACCTATGAGACTACCGTGAAGTGAACATAAGACCCTACTGGCGAGTCAATGTGGCGTGAGTTGTTCTTTAAGAGATAAACAGGGAGGACACTTTAGGGCTGATTTGGAAATGAGGTTTTAAATATCATGGACACAGGTGACTCGTCTGTTGTAGATCTGCAGTGTTCAGAGACGATCAGAGCCATTAAACTTAATTAGCCAATTCAGACACATGCCTGTGAATGCAGTCCTCGTCTTCACACACACACACACACACACACACACAGACAGAGTGAAAGAAGAAGGAAACCACATGGGAACTGCAGCATATATAGAGACCATTTTAAAATGTGACAATATAAAGTTATGGGCGGTTATTAACTGTTTTGATACTCTTTCAGTTAATCTGTTCATTATTTCTTCAATTAATTTGATATTTTGTTTGGCTCCTTACATCAATAATTAATATTTTTAAAGCAGTGTATCAATAATATATACTATAATAAATGTAAAAAATAAAGTTAAACTGTAATATTGTGTAATTTTGTAATTTAAGATACTGTTTCGTATTTTTAAACTACCGTCTATTTTCCTATATCCTTACTTTTTTTTTTTAATTCCGTTTACAGTATTCCTTTGAATTTTCAGCATCCATTAATACGATTTTGTGCTTAAGAAATGTATTTTTATTGTTTATTATTTTATTTTCATTAGTAGCTGTACTGATTCAATCATGAAAACCGTTCTGCGTTAAAAAAAAACATTATATCAGAATTATATATCAACATTTATTTTAGGACATTAGGACTATTTTGCAATATTATGTTTTCACTTTATCAATATAATTTATCAATATAATTGCTGAATAAAATGACTTATTTTGAACTTTTGAAATGAAAGGTTTACACAGCGTTTGCAATAACAGTATTTAAATAGCTCCTCACACATTTCAGTGACTTTGTAGCAAGCATCTAAAGAGCTAATCAGAATTTTACAAAGTATTCTCAAACAATATAATTTGAAGTTATAGGTCAAAATCTAAAGGAGATAATAATAATTGTTGATGATATTCAGATTACACATAGAAATCTGCATTCAATCTTCATTAAAATAGAGACTTTGCAGACCCTCAATTTTCTTGTAATAATCTGTTGCGCATATAGATGAGGCTCCCTAGCATATCATATCAGCACCTGTTACGTTTAGCTCATGCTTTAAAGGATTCAAACAAGGCATCTCTCACAATGCATGTGCGGTCTCTGCTCTTCAACTGTGGTGTAAGTGATGCTCTTAAACTGCTGAGCATCAGCCTTGTTTAAATCTTCCCTTTCACACTACGCTGCTCTATTATTCATTGCCCAGCCTGATGACTGAGCGTCACACTAAACCTGAAACACCTCATGTTACATTTGCATGGAGCCAAACTCATTAGATAATACCTTTAGACCTGTTAAAGGTCAGGCGAGCGGAAATAACCATGCGGGCCAAACGGAGCACGTTTTAGAAACGCTTATTAAAGCAATGTGACATTTCATACCGTGATTGGGGTGGTAGCGTCTGGTTAACGTAAGACTTAAATGCATGGAAGACAAAAAGAAGGTATGGCTTTTTTTTAACAAAAAGATTATTATCGCAAACTTACCATGTTTTTTTGTGTTTTTGTATTCAAATAAACCACTTTCTTACGTGCTCCAAGCATACACCATGTTTTGAAATGCCAAACGCTTTTACTTACACATGAACCGTTGCCTAATGAGATTTTAATAGTTGATGGGGGAACAGTCAAATTTTATGGAAGATCGCATTGGCAACAGCCAATCGACTCACATTATGCTTTTTACTCAGGCAGCATGGCCAGTCTCATTTATAGTGATCAACGCTTCCCGTTTGTTGGACGGCTGAAGGACATAGATGTCAATGCGACACTCAAGACAGATCGTGATTGAGACATTTTAAGACCTTAACGTGAGAACAAATTACATTACCATGTTTTATTCAGAGCTTTCGCTTGTGCTGTCAGAGGGTGCACGGGTTACACTGATGGAGGGGGAAGTCAAATATTGAATTATTAATTTGGCCCTAATAATAGAAGCAAGGCTGTTCTGGAGAATTAAGCCAATTTTAAGTCTGACCGTACCTCCTTTCTCCTCTCTGTGTGTTTCTCTTCCGTCAGCCTTTGATTTTACAGATTAATTGGCGGACAGGCAGTCGTGCCGTTACACGGAAGTATTGATATGAGGTGACTGGCCTGAGATGGCTTTGATCATGGTTATAATCAAGCCTAAAGTTATGCTTTTCTCTATCCATATTGATTTTAATGAATCCACTTCTGCTCACAGTCCACTTCCTTATTACACAGATCTTCCCCTCGGTTTTATGTCATCTTTTGCTTTCACCTCTCTAGTAGGAACCAAAGATGATCAATAGATGCTGTAGATGGGAGAACGCACATGATTGGCGGAATGAGAACTCATACATCCTGCTTGCATGTAGCTACAGGTAGCGCACATCATGCTGTCATTCTTCTAGATCAGCTTGGAAATGATTCATATCAGCTTCCTCCTTCATATCTGAAGGTTGAATTGACAGATCGGGGGATCTCGCGCAGAGTGTTACACTGAGAGAAGGGAAATTGTCACTCTTCTGGTATAAAGGCAAGACTCTGTCTCCTCTGTTTCCCCTCTTTGTGTCTAAAATTTGTGTTATCAGATGGTGTGTATTTTGCACACCACGCATGTGAAATCTATATTGCCAGATGGCTGTTTCTCACATTAAAGTGTGTGTGTTTCATCTTGATCCTGGTTTGAATAGTGATTTGTTTCAGTTGTTTGTTTCATTCTTGGCATTCATCTTAGTTGCTAAACATTATGTACTTTGAGTAGGGATGCATCAAAATTCAAATTCTGGCCAGTGTGATAAACAGTAATTATGTACAGCTGTACACAGTTTTTCGAAAAATATAAAAATATGCATGTTGTACAGTATATTCAATATTCAGTTATTATTCGTTTTTAGATTGTGTTAAGTTAAATTTTAAAGTTAGCATTTTAAAGTTTGTCCAACTTAAATATTACTTTATAATAATAATAATTATTATTATTATTTGTATTACTATAACTGTTATTTTATTATTATTTATTTTTTTTTTTTACAATAAAGGAATAACATTTATATATATATACTACTTTCATTAATCATGTTTGCATTAAAGCCTTTTTTTATGTTAATAATGATTAGCATTTTATACATTAACTGTTGATGATGGTAGAGGTAATATTATAGAGGTAATCCAAATTTGGGGAAAGAGCATGCATAATTACATATGAAATATTTTCTTGGGGGGCTATTTTTGAATGGCTTTTAATTGAGACAGATGCTGCTGTACCAGTAGAGGCAAACTTGGCCATGATGACCAGCCTGACTTTGACCCCTTGGCATGAGCAGGTCTTCTGATTGTGTTGTTTGGGTTACAGATTTGATGATTTGAAATTTAAGATGTCCTAATCTTCTTGGTGCCTTAATGAGGAACATTGGTAAATGAAAGTAAATGATACACTTCATGTCATCAGCATTATGGAATGCTTTTGAATACCACAAAAACAAAAATCTAATTTCTGAAATAGGAATGTAATTGGGTGGTGATGTAGACTGATGCTTTTCTGTCGTGTTGCTGTGGTGCAGTTCTACATAAAACCATTCTTGGTGTTCCTTGTTTATTATTTTTCATTAACTTGAGGCATACATTCCATCTTTGCATGTTTGCGTATGTTTTAGGTGTCTAGACCCATCCAAACCAAGAACTGATTAAGCCAAGTTTTCCTCCAGAAACATTAGCTGTTGATGTGGTGCGTTCACACCGCTACATTCTTTCCGTCCCAGGATGCCTGTTTCTTAGGCAGATCGAACAAGGTCACAGCTCATGTACAGCTTCATACACCCTCAAAACATGTCCGCACACAGTGACAGAGCTGCTTCTAGCGTAAAATGCATTAAATTACTTAGCCACAATGCATGTTAATAAAATAAATGTAAACGGTTTCTTTGTAAAAGAGTTTCTCTTACGTTTTGCCTTAATGAGGCAATTTAAGAGGAAAACATTTGTTTAAATGACATACCTGAGGCTTCTGGTTTTTGTCTGCCCTTTGTAGTATTTATGATGTGTCTCCAGCAATTATCTGTCAATGGTCCATGCAGTTTTCCACAGGAAGAAACATTTAGATTAGTAATCGTTATACACTCGGTTAAATGTGATTTGTTGTGAATGCTGCTCTGCTTTGATCAGCCTGAATGGTTCGCTGCTTTGTACTTCCTCGACTGAAACTAGGAAGAAGCTTTTTTGTGCTGAAACTGCAACATATGCTTTTCCCAATTAAGCACTGTAATAGAGGGACATTCATTATTACAGTGGAGCCAAATCTCATTAGGAGGATTAATACATCTTTATTTCAGCCAAAATGTTACTTAAGAAACTTGCTTCTTTGAGAGATATTTATTTCTTATATCTTTGGAAACTAACAAATCTAAATTCCTGAAAGGAAAAACTTAGTTTTATTGAATAGTGAATGACATTAGCAAATTTGAACTTGTCTGCTTGATTGTTCATTTGTTTCATTCATTCATTCATTCATTCAGCCATCAATCTATGTATCACTTCAAAAAAACAATAATATTGCATAAATAAAAATAAAATAAAATATAAAGATATAAATGTGACATGTGCTGTCTGTTTGGTTCTGGTTTCGTTTTGTGTCTTCCTGGTTTTCCTGATTTGGTCATGTTCCTTGTCTTTGAGTGTTTTCCTGCGTTCAAAAGCCTGTTCTGTTTTGTCTTATGTGTGTGAAATACCCTGCTTGTTCATTTGGCTGTTTGGAATATTAAAGTTTTGTCATTTCGTCAGTTCGTATCTGCCTTCGTGTCTTCCTGCACCACACACCCTGACAATAAAAAGTATAAAAAAGCATTTAAAAAAGTAATTTTAATTTTTTTTATTATAAACAGAATTGAAACTAACAGTGTGTGGGAAATTTTATGATTTTAAATAAACAAATCATGTATCTCTTTCATTCTACATGAATTAAATTTTCATTTTGTGAAGTTAGCATCTTTGGAAAAAAAATTAAAATAAATTATATATATATATATATTTTTTTTTTTTATCTTTTTTTGCATATTGCACTTTTCACTTTTGATTCATTTTGGAATTCAAAACTTTTGGCAAGCAAAGAGCGAGATGCAAATTTGGGGTAATATTTTTTCCGACATCTTTGAAAGACTCCATGCCCTTCTTCATCCCTCCCCTCCCTGTTCGGCTGTTTCCCTGACAGAATTATTGATCCATCGCATCCCAAATTGGCTCGTGGTGCCTGAGCCTCAACTCTAGTGTCGGGGCTGAATGACACCGATTGGCTCGCTCAGTTCAAGAGCTTTTCCATTTTCAGGTCTATCAGTGCCTTGGGGGCTTGGGGAGCAACATATCATTTTTCTGGGTTTTGGTTTCTTTGAGTTGCAAGCCCCACACAAACTACCGGCATAAGTTCTTAAACATGGCTTAAAATTTGCAAGCTAGTTGAGGCTGCATTCGAGCTGCGTTTTTATTAGCTAGAGAACAGAATTCTGTGTCATTAGGATTACTGTGGCATTGGACTCTGCAAAGTTTGGATATCCCATCCTTTATCATTCTCAGAAGGTTAACCGCCTCTGCCAAATGTCTCCCAAATTAAGTCTTGATAGGCATATGTCTGCACCCTGTTATTGTATTTGGCAGTTGTGTATTTCTCATCAGACTGTAATCAGGCCGTAATCAGAATAGAGCTGGTGAGAGAGTAATTTGTCAGGCCGACGTGCAGATTGAAAAGTCGGTTGAGGAGGTGGAACATAATTCCACCGGAATGATTTCTAGCTTCCAATTGTTATTGTTTTTTTGTTTTTTTTATTCTTGGTTAATTATTACATTGTGCCGTGACATGCCCTTCCTGCTCTACTTTGCAAACTGTCTTCCCTCGGATGTTATTAAACATCTTCATCACTTCAGCAGTTCTTGAGACATCTGGGACAAACACATATCCCACAACTATTAGCTTTTTAAAAATCAACATTTACGTTTTAAAATGACTTCTGATCACAAGCATGTTTTTTTTCAGTGTTTCCTATGTTATTGCAAGATATTTATGAAAATATTTAAAAAGTGAGCATTCACCCTAAAGACCTTGTTTAGTTCTGCATCACACAGGATATATATATATATATATACAGTGTTGGGAGTAACGCATTACAATGATTTTGGCCTCTGTGTTCCAGGTCCGAGGCTATTAGCTCCATCTGGCTCGCTGTAAGTCCTGGCTCGCACTGGCCAGTGACCCGAGCCCGTCTTTTTTTTTCTTTCTACCAAAACAGCTTGTACTGTTTCAGCTATTAAAATAATTCAATTTATTGTGTAATGGCAAAATAATTATATTTCGTTTTGTTCTTTTATTAAGTTAATTTAGAAAAATGCTTGGGTCATTTTTGTTCATTAAATATAAGTTTTAGTTTTTTTTAAAGTAATGACAAAGCGGCCAGCGGCAAATAGTGTTGATCATAAACTGTTTGATCAACTTAACCTTTTCAAATCATCACAACTTTCCTAAAATAAAATAAAAACATTAAAAGCATTTAACTGCTCTGTAAGAATACACGTGCGATGGTATGATGGTATATTCGCTTTGTGAGGACAATCTAAAGCAGGCTCATGCAGCGCACGGAGGAACCAATCACTTGCATTCTTTTCCAGTGGAAATGGCCAACACTGTCATTTTTTTCTGATAGGCTAAAGGTAAGAGTGATACCTCATTCAGGTGCATTGACAATATCTTGAACAGAAGCGCTTGAACTCAGCGAAAAAAGACATAAATAAAAAAAAGTTTTAAATGACCACTTTGACCAAAAACTCTTTCATCATAATTTTAATCCATAAAGATGACTTAAGGTGCATCAGAGGAGATGGCGAGTCAGGAAATGTATCTTTGTGACTCAGAAAACACTAAATAATTTAAATATCTTCCTACTATTTTCCTCTGACATATTCATGGTAACTAGGCTACTTGTGCTGATGCTGTGTGACAAGCTTT
>JAUCMS010000031.1:5625779-5636584 GCA_032357445.1 Enteromius radiatus | reverse complement strand
GTCTGTTTCACTCTGTGTTTTAAATAAAGTAGCTTTGCATATGATCCCGCACGTCTCCTCGCCTCCTGATCGTGACAATAACAGTAACAAGTAATGTATAATGTATTACAGTTTGAAAGTAACTTGCACAACACTGTATTTTTTTGTCCCGAACATGATATAGCAGCGCCATCAAACTATTTTAATTAATTGGAATTTTTATAATTTCCCTAATTTTGATTTGAACATTTTAGTGGCTAACACCAGAAAAAAATTTATTAATTTAATACATGTTTGATATGCCAAAAATGATTTCGTAAAGACTTTAAAACTGTCTAACTGTGGTGACAGTATGATAAATGGAGCTGAAAATCATTTTGAAACCATCTTGCAATTTTAATTCATGCATAATCATAATTGATGTGAATAAATGATTTGTTAATAAGTAACATTTGTATAATACTTTAGTAGTATTTGGCACAGTGGTGACCCATGTTTATTAATACTACACATTTTATGATAACATGGAAAAACATGCACTTCTTAACATTATTTACAATACATAATTTCTTGATGAACTTATACTGCTTTCCAAGCATTTGGCCATTTTTTTCATGTTTTTGAAGGAAGACTCTAATATTCATCACTAAGGCAGCGTTTTTTTAAATAAATAAAAAAATTGAGCAAAAATAATTATGCTGTGAAATGTTATTACAATTAAAAATAATTATTTAACATTTAATTTATTCCTGTGATGGCAGAGCTGAATTTTAAGCAGTCATTACTAGTCCTCAGTCTCACATGGTCCTTCAGAAATCATTTCAGAAAAAGGCCATAATTATATATGATTAGAATGTTTGACTCTGAAATGCTTTGCCTAATAATTTGCGTAAATGTAAATATGAAGTGGCCCTTTCTGAATCATTTAATGTATGGCATCAGATCAGTGCCATTTGACTGTGCGTTTTCTTTTCAAAGCGTTTTCCCTAAGTGCTGCTAAAAATTTCCTGAGATTTATTTCCTGCCTTTGATGTTTGACAAGAGGTTATTAGTCTTCCTCATAGTTTGATGAGTTTATGGTCTAGATAGTCCATATTTTATGGTTGTCAGTCAATGATTGTCTTCTTTTGTACTAAACCCATATACTGTATGAAACGGTTTAGCAAAGCAATATCACACCTGTCCAGGTCCTCAAGAGTTTCCTTTATAGTTTCCTTTGATGCTTTTTCCTTTATAGATAGACCACCTATATATTGTTTTAGACAGCCATCAGCACGCAGCAGCATGAGCCGATGTTTTATCATCATAAGCCATAGCTGAAGCTTAAAGACCTGGTGTGAGGTATTTTATTTGGTTGGGAATGTGTTGGGAATTCAGGACCACAAACTACAGTCATAAACACTATCAGCTCCCTGTCAGGCACTCAAGATAACTCAACCATCTCCCCGTGGAAGCACTTGCTAGTTATCATCACATTACAGTAGTGAGAGAAATACATAATAGCCTTAAGATAATGCTCTCCACGGGGAAATGTAAGCATAAAAAACACATTTTAAGTAGCCGAGAGTTCGTTTGCTCAGGTTTGTAGATTTAAGGTATCGCTGGAGAGCACTTCAGAGATGAGGAATTATTATTGCTGGTTTGGGATCAGAGCTCTGCACCTCTCACAGTCCACTTTCAATTTGTATACAATTTAATATTGAATTGATTCACACTTGAGGGGAAACTGTGGTGTGCATGTTCTCAGTAATAGGAACAGCTTCTGTCTTTTTCTCTGACTCTTGTTCTCTTCTCGTCTTTCTCCTTAGAGTATTTGCCAGGCTTTTGCATCCATAGCTGTTTCATTTGCAGTAATGTAATGTAAGCGTCGCAATGCTTGGGAAGTTACTTCGCAATTTTGCACAAGGACTGTGCATGGACTAATTAGTCATTTATTTACATGAACCATGCACTAAAAGCCAAATCAGGAAAATTTTTCCAAGAATGTTTTGTTATTTTAATATTCTAGTTTCTAGTATTAGCATGCATATTACTAGAATATTTATTAGTAGTAATTAGTTAGCTGTTGTACTGAAAGATGTGGTGAAGTGAAGAACTTTGGTTAGTTATTCCCCAACAATGCTATATTAGTGCACTTTCTAGTTTGGTGATTTCATATTTACTTGATATAGTCACCAGAGATATTTTAGGTACACCTGAATGCCTTTCTGGAATAAAAAATATGCAGCAAAGAGCTTGATGTACTGCGTGTTATTGTAGTGACACACTTGTTTGTGATTGCTGTCAGTGGTTGACTTCTGCTCTGTGTTCACTGTGATATGTGCACTTCTCTTAGCGTCTAACTGTGCTGAAATGATGCATAGAATAGACATTCACCATTCTTAAAGATTACATTTGTAGTTTCACTGCCAAATTTAAAGGTGAAGGGTGTAATTTATGCGCTATACAGAGTTGCAAAAATAAGCATTGTTTTTAAACAGGAATACAACGATCATTTCCCATTGGCCAGATGAACTGGTAGCTCCACCTTAATGCCACACCATTGGTTGGGACAGTGTTGCTGTGTCAGTTTAGCCTGAATCTTTAAACAAACAGCAATGTTTTGAAAGCACCACTGAGCTACAGTGTTTACAGTTATCTGGGAAATCAGCCTAGAAATGGAGTACTTATGTCTCTGTATATTAAACTGGAATAGAAGAAATATTTGGCTTCAACGATATTACATATCTCACTGTTAATAAAATCTAAAACATAAATTTGGTTAAGCCAAGTCCTGGTTCCAGATCTTCACTTCAAATTGCTACATTTTCATTGCAGTGCCAGTAGCTGCTGTTTTTTTTTTCATAACCTCTTCGGTGGCTGTTAATGAGATGGCGCCAACTGAACCATTTGGAAATTGTAAACAGGGAAATGATCTCAAAAGTGACAGAAGTGACAAAGCAACTGGAATTAATTAATTTTTGAGGAGAGTTGGTGATGTGAGATAACGTGAGTGACAGTGACTGTTAGCGATGTGCAAAAAGTTGAGCAGACTTTATGCTAATGAGCAGTGATCCGCCTCCTGATAGTTTAGTCATGTGGGAACGCCAGAGTAAAGTGATGTGACGACCTCTATAAATGCACTGTGAGAAATTATAGACTTTTACCCATCATAGGTGACACTTATAAGCTGTTAGGCATTTTTTAAAAACAATGGCAACACATTTCTACCATATAACATTAGGTTTCTGTCACAAATTGAACATATTCATTTTATTATTAATAATCCTAATTGTTATAATGGTACTTTATTTGAAATTTGTTGAAAATCTGAATTAGTTGAAAATTGACTTACCTTCAGGCCATTCTGTAGAAAAGTTTGTTTCTTCATCGTAACAGATTTTGAGAAATTTTACATTGCATCATTTGCTCAGTAATGAATCCTCTACAGTAAATGGGTGCCGTCAGAATGTGAGTCCAAACAACTGATAAAAACATCACAAGAATTCACATGCACACCATTTACAACTAAAAACAAACTGAAACAGTTCTAAACAAATATGTTGGTGGGTTTCTCTGTGAGAGGATTTTTTAACTGGAGGAAGCATTATTGCATTAGAATGGATGTATTTTGTAGTTTTAAATTAAAATGTCTTGATGATGGATTTGTTTATTGGAAACACACAGCCATCCACTTTGCTGGATGTTCATTTATGGACAGGAGTCATATGGATTATTGTGATTTTTTTTATCAGCTTTTTGAACTTTTCGATGGCGCTTATTCACTGCAGAGGATCCAGTGGTAAGCAAATGATGCAATGTTAAATTCATCAAAATCTGTTCTGATGAAGAAACTAACTCATCTTAGATTGAACCAAAGCAACCTCTACGTCCGACCGCAGGCCTTCCACTCATAGAGTTCTCTCCAGCGCTGGAAAGCTAATATGATAATTACTGTACATGGGTCCTACTTCTTGTCTTATCGTTCCACAGACATTTTCCTCTTTTGTTTTTATCTTTCTGTTGCTCGGCTCGGCTGTTCACTGAACGCTCTCTTCTCGACATCATTAGTAGACACGCCCCTTACTGCTGATTGGCTACAAGTTTATTTTGGTACTCAGCCCCAACTCTATTTCTAAAGCATTTTTTGAAAAATCGCTTACCCTGCCTTTAAGCTATTTATTTTGGCTATTTTTTGTAATGCTCCAATAAGTTCATTTAGAGAAAGAGTGAGTTATTTTGATAAAAACTTGTATTGTATTATATTAGAAATAACAATATTGGAAGGCTGAGGACGTCACGGCCTAGCTCCACCCTGCACCCTCTTCTCAACTTCTCATCATTCAACATTTTTCAACATTTAACTAGACAAAAAGTCAATTTTACAACTGTTGGAAGGTATATCTGGAAGCAACATTATGTCTAGCAGGGATGGAGGTACCCTTCCAACCAAAAAAAGTTTAAAAATCCCAACAAACTCTTCGGAGCAGATCTACCGATGCTGATGTTATCGGAAAAGGTGGACAACTTGGAGAACAGGTCGACATCAAGTTGACAAGGCTGTCAAGGAAAAGCGTTGGAGTTTTAACAAATCTTGCGAGCTGCTAATCCAGCGAGGCATTCGGTTCACTGTGCGATTTCCGGCCGTGCTTTGCTTTACATACGATAGAGAGAAACATTCATTTCGTTGCCCGCGTGAGGCCATGCCATTCTTGAATGGAGAGAATTAATCTAATTTAATGACAGTTCTTCCGCGAATAGTATATCCAATGCAAATGTTACCAATCTGGTTTCCTAAAAAGAATATTTTAGATCTGGAAAGAAGTTTGTAAAAAAATTCATCTGGCAAGGGAAAAAGCCTAGGGTTAAGATGAAGATCTTACAACTACCTGTAGATGATGGTGGACAAGCGTTACCTAATTTAAAGCTTGCCATACCCGTACAGCAAAAGACATTGCATTATCTGCCAACGAGTTTCCACTGTGTGATAAGCTTTTGTTACTTGCTAGAAAATGCATCCTTATTGAGGGATACATTATAGACCCCGTTCACTTTCTCTGTGGTATCGAGTGATCTTCAGAATATTGCCTATGGAGAAACTAACTGTGGTTAGGGGGTCATGTTTGAGGGAATGTGGGGTACATGATAGGCTGAGAATTGTATGTATGTTACTTGAATTGTCTTTTTTTTTTTTACTTCTATTTGCTTTTCATTTACTGTTTATAATAATTATTATTTTTTATGTTTTGATTACTGTACATTAATTTGGCTTTATCTTATGCCTTAATTTATTATTAATAAAAAAAAAAGTAAATAAAAATGATATTAATCATTCACAGTATGACCAAGAGCATTCATTAGTAGAGTAATGAACAGTTTTTGTTTCTTTGGCTGAAACAGCATGTTCATGTTTAAGTAATCTATATATTATGCTGACCTTGCTTATGACACCCCACCAAGCCACTAAGTGCCTACCATTAATACACCAGCACAAATAATCTATCACCACGCTTGCTGCCTCTAGCATCCTCGCTTGCAGGAAATTCTACACGTTCCACTAGTATGCGGCTTTACAGGTCGATATTATTTATCAGCGGTGTGTACATACTGCCTTTTTACACATTCTCTTTTCATCTTTGCCAAGACATTTATGTGTGCCTCTGTGAGTAATTAAACATACAGATTCAGACAGCCAGGTATCAGTGATTGTGAATCTGTCCATGATAAGACCCCTCATCTGATTGATGTATTGGAGAATACAACGATTCACTTTGCTGTTTCTAAATTAAAACAGCTCTTAAATATTCATGGCCGCCTCAGGCATCTTGTTTGCCAATATACTGTACACTCTCTGCAGTGTACACATCACTTATAGATAAATTTTGTACGCTGCAGGAAAAAACTGAACAGTTTTTCCCAGATTATACTTTTCGAGCATACTAAATTCCAGGCATGTCCTCGCGATGTCATTGTAATGAATACAGAATGCATTTCTCCCGGGATCTGTTCCAGCATGACCAGAAATCAGGGTTTGTGTGTGTGTGTGTGTGTATGTTTTTTTTGTATTATTAGTTATTTATTGGCATACAGTGCAGCCAAGCAATTACAAGGGACTGCCCTCCGAAGGTGAAGATATAAAAGGAATATTTAATGCAATTTTGGCTGCAGGGTTACGGTCGGATGAAAGGGAAAAGGGAACATTCATTTTGCTCCAACCCAGGAGTCAATGTAATATACAGAGACATATCCAGAGGTGATTAGTTTGCTTCTGTGGAAAAGATGCACTGAACTCGCAGGGAATAAAACATCCTTGCAAGGAATCAGATGTGAGTTGGTTTCCTTTGCCCAAGCTCTCAAGTACAATACTGTACGTGTTTAATTCATTCATCAAGTAAATGGATGTGGATCATTAAAAAATGCAATGCAGAATGCAGGACTGCATTCCCCTGCGTTCTCCAGACTGTGGTAGACACGATCACTGAAGCTAGAGCTCTACGAGGCAAGCTTATGCTTTGAATTGGAGTCTGTCCAAAAGCTGGTGTTCTTCTAGGACACCCCTAGTGCCCTCCTGGGACCTTTCTGTTGTCCTGGCTGGACATCAGGGAGGTCCCTTTGAGCCACTGGAGTCAGTTTAGCTGAAGTTCCTGTCTGCTACAGACCGCTCACGTCCATCAAGAGTGTCGGACATGAGCGAAGAGTGCCTTGTGTTCGGGCTGGCCTACTCTCACAATGTCCTGGCCTGTTCCCACCACACCGTTTCACGATCAGGTGGTGAACCTGCAAGCAATGCCCCCGGAGGAGGCAGATCCAGCCTTGGCATTAGCTTCAGAGGCTCTGAGCAGCCAAGGAGGTCAGCAAAAAGGGAAGGCTGTCTCTAAATGCCATTCCCCCTTACAGAGCACTGTTTACTCTTCCAGTTTAGGCTGGTAGAGATTCCTCCGGCATCTTCTGCAGTCACACTGGGCGGAGCAGTTGATGCCAGGCTCAGTATCGGTGTGCATACCCGGGGTCCGGTCAGCCCCTGTACTGGGCTAGATGTCCATAAAGTTGATTTCCTGTGGATAATCCTATATGTGTATCATCCACGATAAGGTTTCCCTCTGTAAACCGATTCAGTTAGTAAAAGAGTAAAAATATCTTGGCATTTTTGTTGACAATGTCTTATCTTTTGACTCTCATATCACAAAATTGAAGAAAATATTAAAGATTAAGCTTGGGTTTTATTTCAGAAATAAGTTTTGTTTTTCGTTTAATGCAAGAAAGAATTTAGTTTCTGCTACTTTTTGACGTTGTGTATCAGTTTGCACCCTCTCATTTTCTTTCTTCTTTAGACGCTGTTTATCAAGGTGCTTTAAGGTTTGTATCTGGTTGTAAATCATATGTATGCAGCTCCGTCTGACTGGAACTGACTTTGAGACTTTTGAGTTTGAACTTGCAAAATTTGCTGTCATTGGATCATTTTTAAATACTTGTCCAACAAATGGAAGTTGACTCTGTGACATGTAACAGTTTTAAGTCATTTTAATCTGATTGTGTTTTGTGATTGTGTTGAACCTGATTGTACTGCTGCCCATTTTGACCAGGACAATCCTGCAAAAGAAATCCTTTTTGATACCCTACAGGTATCAAAGTCAGCGAATCTGCTTTAGGGCAACAACTGTTTGATATGCGGCATTTGTCAACATTTGTAGTGCTACATGGTTGTAAGGGTTCAGGTTGTGGCGTTGTAGTGACTGACAGACAGGGTTATGTCCCCTTGCCATGACCTTGAACCATCGCTGAGAGCTCATTCTCGGCTCCTCAGCAAATCTGGTAAGTGGTTGCACCTGTCCCCTCTTTATACCCAGATGAAGAGGAGTGATTCAGGACTGTTTAACCAATTGCCAATTTTCATTGCCGTTTTCTCTTAGCCAGAGCAAATCAGGGCTCTAGGCAAGACCTCAGTGTGTCGTCATGACATAATGTCTCCGTTCCCTCCATCGAGGGTAAACCGAGAGCTAATGCTACAAATACTGTATACCCCAACAGCTTTTTTTTGTGGTCCAAAACATGGTGGTTAGATACTATACATAATAAATGGTGCACACTTTTTTGCTGCTTGTATGTATGTATGCTGCTTGTATGTATTGATGTATGTAGTTATGAGAACAAAGGAACACTGAAAATCTGATTACAAGTCGTCACAGGAGACACGTTTGAGAAGCATGTTATTACTGGGTGTAAACAGCAACGCGTTTCGACTGACCACTTGCGATTCCCTGAGATGGATGTCTTCCAGGTGTAAACAGGACCACAATCATACTTCTACAGTAGATCAATACTGTACATTTATGACCCATACACATGTCTATGTTCATGCTGTTAATATAAGCTGCACAGATGGACTTCCCTAAGCTGATGTCCTACAGTAAGCTCTCTCTTACTCCCAGCTTGAGCATTCCTCTCCCGCTGTTGTGTTTACACAGGAGACTGAGTGTGCTTCTTTTCTCAGACAGGTCTGTGCAGGAATCCTGCCTCAGGCTGCCATGTAAGGCCTGATTATCACTGCGTAACGTACAGATATGGAGAGCATTCATAGACACACAGGGTGGAGGAAGTTTACAGAATGGCATGGTCAGAATGTGTTTAAGATAAGGATGATTGTTATGACGGTAGTTTTATTTTAATGTTATGAAGAAGAGATGTATATCATAACATATAGTTGTCTATTTTTAGCCGATGTTTCCTACGAGAATAATAAAATGTATAGATAGATAGATATTTGACAGATTATTTATTTGATAGTTTGTTATTAATAATTGATTACTAATCATAAAATATTGTTACTTTATATGTCGCAGATGATGGATAGATATACTTCTTTCAAAAACATTTTTTTAAAATCTTAATTATTCCAAACTTTTGGCTGGTAGTTGATATAATGCTATACTGTCAATATTTAAGTGATGGACAATATTTTTAATGCAAACAAGACTCATTTTCATGGCAGTAATACATGTAGATTGATCTTTTTCACATGTCAAAATATAGTTTCATTTGTAAGTAAAGTTTATGTATTTTTTTCTAATGGTCTTAGCACCAATAATTAATCAAATGATGGAGTAGAGCATTGTAACTAGGCATATTTCCAATACACATGAAGGCACGCACACTTTCAGCATTTTAAAGTGTTAATTGTAACTAGGAGGAGAATCATTTTGTGGCTGTGCTGGCAATGGATGTAGTTGCATGGTGGGCTGTGTTTTACCCCCCACCTAAACTCTCTTCACAGGAATCAAAGAAATCCCATGAGCCTTTGAAAGTGTTCATTGCAACTACTCGCTGAAGAGATTTTAGTTAATCTAGCCCTCTCACACAAACTATGCATGCAGACATGTGTTCTCTGCACGCTATTTGCACTCAAGCATGTTCTCAAACATGTGTGTCTGTGTCCATGTTCTCATTTGTTTCCATTTGGAGCACAACACAAAGGGTGGCATGCTTCCGCAGCTTACCATTATTATAGGCTGCTTTTGCAGTGGCATATAACAAATCATATCAAGCTAACAATAACATAAGCTAGGAATTCCTGTTGTAGCCATGTGGCAGCAGTTTTAGTAAAAACAGTAAATGTACAGTAGGATATTGGGTTAGAATGTCTGCACAGTAGCTGTGTTTATCTACCTCTGCTAGTGTAAGCATTCCTCTGGGTGCTCCTGGAGGCTGGGTAATACTCAGAAGCACAGCTCTAGTGCTTCAAATAAAAGGCTGTTGAGCTGCATGTGGTCCAACCTTGAAGGAATAGAGATGAAAGGTTAAAAAGACCTGTTGTGCTTGCTATTTACAGGTTCTAAGTCTCTAGCAACAGATCTTTTTTTATGATATGTTTGTATTGGATTGCACACATGGCTATATCAACCAAGTGAACCGATGTAGTAATAAATCTTTTTTTTTTTTTTTTTACATATGTAGCTCTGGAAAGTCAGAATTATTCTAGCGAATCAGTTCGTTTGGAAGAATAATTTAAGTAAATTTATGTTTGTTGAAAATCAAGTTTAGAGTTTATTTCTTCATTTTATTTATTATTATTAATTTATTTACAAATTTTCCTCTTATATTTATTATTGTAATTTCTTTTACCTGGATTTAGCATGATTTTATGTTTACACAAAGGAGGCGGGGACATGCAGATTAGTTGGAAAAATACCCGACCTGCCGGTCCCGCTTTTATGAAATTATTTGGCCCGACCCCAGTCCGCCCCAGTATCTACTTTTATAACCCGCCCCGCACCCGCGACCATTAAATAGACATACTAGGCATTGTAATTCTTTATTTCAGCCTGAAAGTGCTTGGAAACATCGCCCTTAAAACTGGCAACAACATATGATTATGGATATTAACGATAAATCAGGTCATATTTACGGAGCCCCTTAAGGGACATGGTGAAGAAAAAAAATCTGGAAAGAATTTTTTTTTTTTTTCAAATCTGTTGCGTTCTCTCACAAAACTTTTGCGTTCTCTGGCATAACCAGTTGAGCTCACATAAACACTTTCTGTTTGCTTTAAGCTTCCAGTATATTAAACAGCTCCGTAATGGAGCAGTTATACATCATTAGAGGCGGTGCAGCAGCAACCGAAATTTTGCCACCTTGAATTTTTTTTTTTTACCCACCCAGATTTTCTTTTCTCCACCATGTCCCTTAAGAGGCTCTGTACATATTAATAACAAGATAATGATACACATTTTAAACATTTACAAAGTAGCACTGTGCAAAAAAAGAATGCCATCCACTAGGCGTTTCTCAATGTCAAGGAAGGATCCTCGGAAGCCAGAATTTCGAGGATGCTACGTCATCCACATCCGTCG
>JAUCMS010000031.1:5563100-5625679 GCA_032357445.1 Enteromius radiatus | reverse complement strand
TACCGTATTGATATAAATTCTAGAAATTACGTTATTGATAGATAGCTAACTGAACCGGACCTGTCATTTCAGTTATTAGCCGTCACCGGCATTTCTTTAGTAAATAACTAACTTAGTTAAGTTCTCCTGAGTAATTTAACATTAATATTATACCTTTCACAGCGTTATTCATAGCTTTCTAGTCTTTCTGTTGGAGAGGTTGGCGGAAGAATAAAGTCAATTGAATTGAACTGTTGCACTTCCATTTTTCAGCGCCGAAAGCGGACCTTTTCACTGACGTAATGACGCAATAACGTGAACTTGCTAGCCTGTTCCATTTACGTGTTCTCCGAATGCTTAAGAGGAGCCTCGCCTAGCCTCTGAAGGAAGTGACTCGGAAGGACCTGTCCTGTCCACTGTTCCGATACTGCTGTTGTCTCCTGCTGCAAAAATATTATTAATAAAATTAATAAAATATGAAAATAGATATTCCCAAATATTTAATATAGGCTATAGGGAATTGCAAGCAACATACATGGATTTTTTATTTAATTTTGTTTTTAATAACCCGCCCAGCAAATAAAGTGACAATTTCTTTACCCACCCCAACCCGACCCGCGGGGTCTGCGGGTTACGAAACGACCCGTGCATCACTAGTGCAGATCCATTCACAAGCTTTAGTCATGGGCAAACAGAGCAATGGGGATTAGACAGAATCAAGGTCGACGTACACAGGCAGGCAGCAAACAATCACAATCCAGTAAAACAGTCCAAAGTAGAAAACAGGGGAAATAAACAGGGACGCAACACAAGGAAAACATGACTTTTCAGTGACCTGGAGTGTGAGTCTGACTTATATGCAGGTGTTAATGAGAGTGTGGGTGTGGATGATGAGGTGCAGGTGTATGTGATCAAGTGGTGATGTGATGGTGCAATGGATGCTGGGTAATGTAATCTGGATAACAGTCTGTGGTAATGTTGTGTTGGTTGGAGTGCCCCCTGGTGGAGCCCAAGGGAACACCAGCTGAAAATCATGACATCTATAATGTACTGTATATATACTATTGACAGGTGTAATACTGTATACAAATTATTATATTATATTATATTATATTATTTCCTAAAATTGATGGATTAGAAATTAATTAATAGGCTAATTGTCATTTTGACAGATGACAATTCTAAATCTCTGGACATAGATAATGGTAATGCAAAACCCCTGTCCAAATAAACACTTATCATTGCCTTAGAAAATGTTTGAGATTGAAAATGAAACGCATTTCTGTGATGACGTGAAGATATT
Organism: Enteromius radiatus; assembly: GCA_032357445.1. Classification (NCBI taxonomy): domain Eukaryota; kingdom Metazoa; phylum Chordata; class Actinopteri; order Cypriniformes; family Cyprinidae; genus Enteromius; species Enteromius radiatus. The sequence continues at coordinate 5,624,397 of JAUCMS010000031.1, read as the reverse complement.
TTTAAAGACGTGCAATCCCAAATCCTTCTGTAGTGGAGCAGTTCCAGCTTTTCAAAGCAGACAAATTAAATGCTGGCCAATCACCCAGACAGAGGATGTGCCTGCTGCCCCGGGGATGTGGATCTTGTCAGTCTGTGATAGATTCTTTGGCCTGCCTGAGATTAAGGTATTACTTACAGCGGGGTGGGTCGATACAGATGCACTGTCGATGACTGGATAAAGGAACACGGTTTCTGTTCTACCAGTCTTATATGATCACTTTTCATGTGCCTGGATGTGTAACACGTACAGTATCTCACCCTCACCTTATCAGCCACTCAAATTCACAATGTCAGGTTGTTATTCAAGCAGAGGTAAAGGGTGTAAATTAGCCCATCATGCTGATGAAACAATCTAACCCTACAGAGGACCCCATGTCTGATATCGAGTGCTGATGTAACAGATTTTATTCTGACTGGCATTTTCATCTAGACAGTAATAAGGTCACCAAATTGCTTTGACTTCACAGAAAACCTGTTTACTTCGATTGTTGAATACAAACATCTCTCAGGTGATCCGGCTTTGAGGTACAATTAAGGTGTTTCAACTGAGAACAGATGGAGCAGAGAATTACAGCTTCCTGATACCCAACCAACCAACAATGATCCTGTTAAATGAATCGCAATGAACGATTCATTCACAAATTGGATCGACTCACTCACTGATTCAAACTATGCGGTAAAAGTGAGTCTCTAAATAACACAATTCACTGAATTCACTTAGTTCTGACTCAAAATGAGTCAAGAATAGAAGATCATCAGATCTTTTATGCATACTAAGAGTTACTAATATTGTATTTTTGTACTTATTATTTTAAATTAAAATTATATTTAGGTCATTGTTTCCATTGTGTGTCCATTGTTTGTGAACTAAAGCTGCTGTAAAAGCGCTGTTTTAGCCCACTGTATAAAATGTCTATATTTGTGTATTACCATCTGAACAGGTGTGGATTTATTGGAAACTAAACATGACATTTAAATAACACAGATTTATTCAGATTAAATGAACACAAATAGAAGCCCATGCTTCTACAGCACTTAAAAATATCACTTGTAAAAATAATGTTTGTATAACGTTTTTCTTAAAACAAATTTCTGTTTTTATATTGCATATTTGGATCTGGCAACACACATTTTGTGGTTACAGTGTATGACACATTTTTAGCAGGATAGAGTATAGGCCTATAAAATCGTAAAATTAATCAATCAATACTTCTTACTTTTAATACTTAACTACTTTTTAAAAAATCTAGTAGTTTTGTACTTTTACCCAAAGTACTTAATATTTTTACTGGATTTGTGTACTTGTATACTAGTAATAATGCTTCTATTTTGCAATTTTTTAAATAAACTTTATTATCAGCATACCAAAAAATGGTTGTCAGATGTCATAATGTCTTAGTGTTTGGTTTTTCTCTCTTTTGCTTTATTAATAGCAACCTCTAGCTGCATGAACTTCACAAGTTTGTGTCACACCTCATGACCATGTTCTCCAGCATGATTTGAGATGAGCTCTGAAGCTTCAGTGGAAACAAGAACATCTGACCGTCTGGACAATGTCACAAATTTACTTCTTTGATTAGTGATCTAGAAACAGAAACATTTTTATGTAAGCAAGTTACATAGAAATAGTACAATTAAAAATTATATAAAGTGTAAACATTTTATTTTCATATTTTTCTAATATTTTCCAAAAAACGTAAAAATTATTATTATTATTTTTTTTTTTTTTTTTTGGCATTTGGTGATATTTCATACTTCACCTTCCACCAAACTGAAAAGGACTGAAAAACTGTTGGGTAGAATGTCAGAGGATGATACAGAGGTAAAATAAGGAGACGGAAGTTGCTCGGGGATGAATCCCTCACCATCACTTTTAATCATAAGAGATCAGTAAATAATCTGTTAGAGAGCAGTCTCTCATGCTTCACTGATCTCCTCTGCCTGTCTTATCGAGATACTGTGAGATAATAATGGCTTCCCCTCTATAATTGTACCCATGCCAGTGATTAATTCCAATTCCAATCGGTCATATTGATCAAGGTTCTGCATGCGTTCACTGCTGACATTTCTGTCGGTTAAAGGCCGTGTGAGGTAATCACGGATCTCCCTCATACTCTGGAAAAGAGCGGTTGACATTTAACCATCATTCTTCAGAAATCCTCATTCACAGCACATGCCTTGCATGCATCCAGATACCCAACACACACACACACACACACAGTGCTCTTACTACACACACTCTCCTCGCACTTAACTACCACGCCAGGGGGGACGGCACCAAACATGTCAGACTGTTTTCCTGATAAGTGTGTTTTCCCACAGAAGACCATGAAAACAAAAGCTGCGGTTTTCAATCAGTTATCTCCACAGACGTATTTCACTTTTGAATAGTAAGTATTGCTGTGTTTATGGCATCATCAGACTGGCAAATAGTACTTTAAATATGAAGAGGAGTGGTTTTACACAGAAAAACTATGTTTGATGTACAATACGTTTGAAGTCATGCATGTAAACTCCAGATGTTCATTTGATTCTCAGGTCTGTCATCAAAGGCTTCACGCTGTGTGTGTGCGTGTGTGTGTGAGAGCACATGCTGGTGTCCAATATGTGTGTGCGAACAAAAAGGACCACTTAAAAATGGAAATCTGTTTCTCTTCACCTGCCCTCTGACATCTTAACAATTGAATCACTCTATAGTTTAGGTATAGGTGTGTGTATGTATCAACAGCTGGCTTTAACCTCTTTTGCTGTCATGAGCCCCTCACGCTTCCCTCCACATCCTCCCCGGTCACCATGACAACAGCCTGCTCATCGGCTGCTGTTTGCGGATCAGCCAAAATTAAGACAATTCCCAAATACCACGACTTAATGGAATTATGCCTATGCGTGTCACTAGTTTTGTACAAATGTGTTTGCTATCCTTCATCTGAGCTTGTGTGTTTGTTTCAGGTCATAGCACAACCCTAATAGGATAAAAGCACAGAGCTGAACGGAGGAGCGCAGGGGCCTGAATCAGAGCCCAACTTCAATTAGATTTCTCTTTGACTTCATCTTTTGTTGCATGATTCCCTCTCTGCTATTGATATCTCACTCAGATGAATGAACAAGAGGCCTGTATTTAACATCAAACTCTCTTTGAGGTTTTATTTATTGCATTGAATGCTCTTGTTTTTCAATCTTTACTTAGAAAGCCTGTGATTAAACACTAATCAGTCTATTTTTTATATGTAACATATCTTCTTTAGAGATTAAACAGACCAGCTAAAGCCATAAGTAGTCAAGCTTTAACGCATTTTTTTTTTAAATTTGTATTCACATTTAAAAAAAAAAATTTTAACCACTCCCACTCCCACTCCCACTTTGGAACAGTAGTGCTTTTAGCTGTTTGTTTTGTGCAGGCAAGCAGATGAAGCCAGAATATAAATACAAAGTGTAAAGTTTCACGTTAGTACTTTCCCAAAGAAAACTGTTATAAGAAAAACACTGAACCATTATTGCGGGCATACACAGTACCGGCCTCATCTGCATTCCTATGTAAATTACTCATAAATAATACAGAGATTACTGAATTGAATATTTAAAAATTTATGTTTTAAATATATTATGGCACTTTTAAGTGTTTCTACAGTGTTTTGTCATGCTGTTTAATGATTGATATATTGCTGTGGGAGCTTAAAGGGTTAGTTAAAGCTTGCGTATACAGTGGAAAAAAAATATTCTCGTAGCATCACAAAAGTGAGGTTGAGCCACTGCTTTTCCAATGTTTTTGCTACGTTTCTGGATGTGGGATAATTTCTGGTGTATTGCTGTCTATGAAGGGACAGTTGGCTCTCTGATATCATCACAAATATCTTAATTTGTGTTCTGAAGATGAAAGAAGGTCTTATAGATTTGGAACCACATTAATGATAGAATTTTCATTTTTGGGTGAACTAACCCTTTAATATAGATTACAAATGGTCAAAACTTCCATTTTATTCACATACTTTTGTTTAATTGTTTTGAGAGGTGATCTAAATATTTGCGGCTGTGAAACAGATGGGAAATTGACAGCCTTTTGCTGCAGTTCTATAGATTTTTTGCCCTCCAGGTCTTCAACTGAAAACTATCAATGGAAGGCATATTAATTCAGCTTTCAGATGATCTATAAATCTCAATTTCAAACAATTGACCTTTGTGACTGGTTTTGTGGTCCAGGGTCACATATATAGTGGTTATTTAAGCCATATTACATGAACAGAAGCACTGTTGTACAAAATTGTATATTGAATCAAGCTGTTGTTATTATATGTTTAAGCCAATTTTCGCCAGTTGTTTTCTTTTAAAGTTATCCCATACACAGTACCAGTCAAAATATATATTTTTAATGTGTTCATCATTTAATAATAAGAATGTTTCTTGAGCACCAAATCATCATAATAGACTGATTGCACTAATAGACCTCTAAAAGATCTCTGCCATCACAGGAATAAACTGCATTTTAAAAATATATTAAAATAGAAATTTAAATCATAGGCCTAATATTTCACAGTTATATTTCTGAACAAATACATGCAAAAACGTCTTTCAAAAACATTCTAAAAAAGTATTTTAGTAATGTGTAATTTTTAAAAACAAACCAAAAAGGTTTTCTGTGACAGCTTGGTTCCCTCAGTTTTAAACACAGTGTCTATATATATATCCTTGGTCTGCCTATTGTAAAGCAATTATCCCTTTGTTTCCACTGTAGGAGAACTGAGATTGAATCAAATAGCTAATTACCTCTGACTCTTTGGTATATGTGTGTGTGTAACAGTGGTCACATCCATTTGTTCTTTTCTCTGTTTGAAATATCCAAGCCCATATATGGTATTTTAGCAACAATACCGTGTGATTATGTGATCAGGTTGACGTTCCCTAATCTTGCATCTCACCTACTTTTCACTCTCATCTTTGTTTTCCCCCTCACATCCCGCTTATCAAGATGAAGAAGAGTTACTGAAAGAGAGACAGATGTTCTCAATTCAAAATCAGCACTTTCCCTTTTAAGTTTATGACTATATTTAGTAATGTAAGCCTGTTCTGCTGAATGATGCTGTATGATTGTCAGCCGTTCTTTTTAGAGCAGCGGTCAGCCAGCAGTTCCACTTTATAAGGTTGTCCCCCTCCCCAGAAGTAAGATTTGTTTGTGTGTATTTGTGTGCAACTTCTGGTCAAGAACTATCATTTTTATCTGAGGAGATGAGAGGTTCAGCCGTCCTTGGCCATGAGCCAGTTACATTCTATTCTCTGCCTCTATCAATGAGATTAACTGTGCGTTTGTGTGAGGCATTCTGGGGAAGCTCTGCAACAACTTCCTCTTGCAGAATCAAAGTAAAGGAACACCCCGCCTATCTTTCATTTTTCTTGATGTTAACATTTTCCCCTGCTGTTCGTGTGCCTGCTAGCTCAGAGACTGTCACATATGGATGTGCTTTTAACTGGAGAGTAATAGCTATTTTGAAAATGTTTGATCTGTTAGTTGTCGGTGAAGGCAGAGCTTGTGCTTTTGCATATAAACTAGTATTAGCGTGCATTGTATTTAGATTTTATATGAGACGGCAGTTTATATTTATGTACAGGTACAGCATATAGTACAGTTGTTTTATATTAACCTTAATATGTGATATAAATGTAGGCTCTTAAAATGTTGCTTCCTTTTCATCTGAGATGTATTCCTTTGTTTTTTATACATAATATTATATAATGATTATTATAATGATTCAAATTTGAACAAAAAATGAACTAAGTAGCTTTTTCTCATATTTGAGCTTGAGCTTGTTTGAAGCTTTTTGAACGTGAGTTTGTCTGAACTTCTGGAGAAACCTTCTATGAGAAATAAGTCCAAACCTTGTGGGACAAAATTAATTTCAGTAATGTTCCATAGAAGTTGTATGTGAATACAGAATATGAAATACCACCTACAAAGTCTTTTATACAGATTTAATGGGAATGTTCTAATCAAATTGGCAACCAAGACTAAAAATGTACAAGAATGAAAAAGTCTTGCCCAAATTTCCCACTCCACATTTTCTAATATAATTGTACATTTGCAAATGTAACTGTAAAATATAAATTTTCGATGTAACAGTAATGAGCAAAAGCAAGTTCCTTGTGTAACAATACACAAACAACTACAATGGCTGGAAATTTAGTAACTTTGTGTAGAAGAGTGAATTTCTTAATTATGCGTGGCAACCTAGTAATTTATCAGATTTATTTCTATATTAGTAAATTCTTTAGGATTAAAGAAAAGAGCAGTTTTTAAAGGCTTGGAACAAATGAATGAAGACAATGATCTGGTACTTTCATCATCCATATACTAGGATGCAGCTTGATTCACAGGATATCTAATGCTATATTTGAAAACGCATTTCTTTGAATCCTTTCAAGCTTTATATAAAGAAACTAAGATTTAATAATAATAGTCTCGTTTAATAGAGCAATATCGCCCTCTAGTGTAGATATAAAGCAACAGTGATGTTGATTTATTTAGGAAGCACTCCTACATTATACATAGAAAGCAGCTACTGTAAAGCTTCACGGCAAACATTTGACATAAATGTGAAATATAATAAATGAACATAAATGGATCATTTTGCTCTTTTTTTTTTCAGAATATGCCCGGCCTGCACAATGGACTCCAACAGCACAGAGTTGGGCCTGTACTCAGCATCCGACGCCCTGGGAGTGGAAATCTACCCGGCATCCACTCCTTGGCCACTGCTCCAGAACACAAGCCTCATCAACCTCAGTGCTGCAGTTTTCAAGCTCAATGGGAGTAATGTCGAAGTTGAAAGCCAATCCTATGATCCTCTGGGTGGCCACTCGCTCTGGCAGGTCATTCTCATCGCTGTCTTTACAGGACTGCTTTCCCTTATTACTATTATTGGCAACATCTTGGTCATGGTGTCGTTTAAGGTCAACCGACAGCTCAAAACGGTTAACAATTACTTCCTACTTAGTCTAGCCGTGGCAGATCTCATCATTGGGGTCATCTCTATGAACCTGTATACCGCCTACATTGTCATGGGCCAGTGGGCAATGGGAAACTGGGCATGCGATCTCTGGCTAGCAATAGACTATGTAGCCAGCAATGCATCGGTCATGAATCTGCTGGTCATTAGCTTTGACCGATATTTCTCCATCACAAGGCCTCTGACGTACCGTGCCAAACGTACCACCAGGCGGGCAGGAGTGATGATTGGCCTGGCATGGTTTGTGTCGCTCATACTTTGGGCTCCTGCCATTTTGTTCTGGCAGTATTTTGTAGGAGAAAGAACCGTTCCACCCGATAAATGCTACATTCAATTTCTCTCGGAGCCCATTATTACATTTTGCACAGCAATGGCGGCTTTCTACCTGCCGGTGACGATAATGAGTGTTCTGTACTGGCGGATATACAAAGAGACAGAGAACCGTTCTCGGGAACTTGCAGGGTTACAAGGCTCGGTTGGAAGGTTCGGAGGTGTCGAGCGGCCGCGCTTCCACCTCCGCGCCACTGGGGGGAGCTCTAGAAGCTGCAGCAGCTTCGAACTGGGCCAACCTGGCCACAAACAAAGCGCCGTTCATGGCCTAAGTGGGCGATTCCACTGCTGGGGGTGGAAGTCAGGTGGCAAGGATAAAGCTGGGCCGCATAGGGAGGCAGATCAGAGCAGCAGTGATAGCTGGAACAACAATGATGCTGGACTGTCAGCCGACCACTCGGGCTCATCTGACGACGACGAGAGCGCGCCATCCACCACGCGGGCCATCTTCTCTATCGTTCTCAGTCTGCCTGGCATGAGGGCAGCTGTAAACTCCCAGGTCACTTCTTGTGAGGATTTGGACACTGAGGAAGACCCATTACGCTCCTCTGTGGAGAACGACAGCAGGGATGGCAGCATCTCACGCTCTGTCACCAACGGGAACAAGAGGTTTGTCGGAAGCATGAGTAAAGTTCAGTCAATGTCCGCCATACAACCATCAGCAGATCCAAACGTTGATGGCACCAACACCACAGTCAAATCTCCCTCAGCGCCCATAACTTTCAAAGAGGCAGCTCTAGCAAAACGTTTCGCAGCTCGCGCAAGGACGCAAATCACCAAGCGGAAGCGCATGTCGCTAATAAAAGAAAAGAAAGCAGCGCAAACTCTAAGCGCCATCCTTTTCGCTTTCATTATTACGTGGACACCTTATAACATCATGGTGCTAGTAAACACTTTCTGTAATGGCTGCATACCTGAGAACCTCTGGGCGCTAGGCTATTGGCTATGCTACGTTAACAGTACTGTAAATCCTATGTGCTACGCCCTTTGCAACAAGACTTTTCGTACCACATTCAAGATGATACTGCTTTGTCGCTGGGATCAGAAAAAAAGCAAGCCAAGCTTTCCACAAAGACAAGCTGTGAGGTTTCACAGGAGCATACCAACAGACTCCACATAGCAATCTGGTGGCGAAGCTAAACTTTCAAGGGGTGATTCTTTAAGTAGGCTATGTGTACTATATAATGAAGCTGTGTGAGTCTGAATGTTGATGTGAAGTTCAGACACTTATGATGCCGGGTCATTAGATTGTAACATTTTAAGACACTGTGGTTTAGTGTACAAAGAGCTTCAGTGATACTGAAGTGCAACTGAGCAAGTGCAATTGCCATCAGTACTTCCTGTGGACTTTTATATGCCTTTTACTAAATCAGCAGTGCCAACTTTCAGGAGTTCAGCAGTGACATATAAAAAGTACATTTGAAAGGAGACTGTATATTTTGAACCTCAGAGAGCCGATTGGATGTTTAATTGTTTGAATATTTTGGGGTTAAATATTAAATATCTCATTTTTGTCAGTGAACAAAAACTAAAATATGGTTTTTAAATAAGGTGATGTATATCAAAGTATTTACAGTGAAGATATTTCTTTTTCTAAGTGGAATTTGCTGATTTCTGTGAAAGCGTGCCACACAGAGGTTCGGTATCTTTGCTGTCTCGGTAAGTGTAAGTGTTCTTCTGCAACATGTGAGCCACAGTTGAACAGTTTGTAGGTTTTACTCTCCTGTTGAGAATTTAGTTTATTCATAAACAGCACTTCCGTAAGCTGCTCTTGTATAAAGCGTGGTTGTTTACATTTGTTTTGCTACAAGTATTTTAATAGCTATTCTGTAGGTTTTCAGTGCACATGAAATATGTTTGTATATGTTTGGAATGCCTTATGTTGGGACTTTGAGATTGTGCACTGAATATACTGGGCTAGCTGTGAAATCATTTATGAAACCTAAAGAATGTTTTTAACTGTTTAATGGACATACAGATTTTGACATTAGTGGGTTGGAACGTAATTCCATTTACAGCCAAACTGTTTGCTATCACCACCACATTTGGAAATGCCTGGCTTTGACATAACAAGATAATTCAGTTAGCTGTTTTAGATTTGCTTCATACAAAGCACACACAAAAACAACCTATCAATCAAACATGCATCTTTCTTCAGCTATGGGCTCCTTTGACACTGTGGAGAAAATACAATGGCCTAAGACACACTTTTTACACACTGTTTATTTAATTTGCCTACTAACAATATACTATACAACAGTGGTTATGTTTCTAAAATGTTGTGTATATGTGTGATTTCCATCACATCTCCCTACTCCCTTTTCATGCTAAGGCTAATTCCATAGCTTTCATAGATCCTAAAAATACACAATTAAATAACATTCTTCAAAAAAATTAAAGCTTGATTGGAAATTACACAAAATTTACACTTGCCTTTCAGTTCCAACTTTGAAGAAATATAAATAATAGCCTGATTTGTAACTTACCCGCCATTTGTATTAGAGGAAAGAAACAGTAACTTTTTTATATGTTTTTGTTTTACATTGCAAACAAAGGCTGTGTGTTTTGTAAGGCCTTGTAAGATCAAAGTTAAAATTGAGCTTCTGTGCGGTGTGTTGTTTGTGGCTGTGCGCTCGTTTTGTTCCAAATTGGCTGTGTACAAGTTAAAGTTAAATGATAGAGTTACTGTCAGATTTGTGAAAACTGTTGAATGTTACCAAAATACAGCCCAGTACAAATGCATTTTTATCCTCAGATTGTTTCTCAAAATAAATGTAACATTTTAAAATGAACTGGTGCTCTTTTTAAATATACAACATGTTTGTGGAAACTTGTTTGTTGGTTTGTTTTGTTAAAGCTCTAACACTGTGTGTGTATGAAAGAAAATGCATCAGTTGCTATTGGCAGCATGTAATAGGAAGAGAAGCCATGTGATGACAGTATTCATGTGATCAAGGAAGAGGAGCAGCCCAGCGAATGTCACAAACACTTACTTGTTCCTTCAATTTACCAGAGACTCCATCCAGGCAAGTATTCGTTTTATTTCCGTATATCTCTTTTTATGCTTTTCTGTCTTTTTAGACAGGTCTCCTGTTCATTCTTGATCCAGGTCAGATCAATTTGGATTAGCGGTGACCTTCTATCTAGACTTATCTTAAAGCAGTAAATCAGACCTCTTACACAACTGAGTGATGTGAGGAATAGAGAAATGTATCTGTATGTGACAAGACATCAGCAGTTTCATGTCTTGAGGAAAACATTTCATTTGTAATGAAGGTCGTGTTGAACTTGTTCTAAATTAATGCAGGAATATTTTCTAGATATTTTGAAATGTTCTGCTTATCCATAGCATTGGTTTCTGAAATTTAGTTTAGTACTGATGTTTCATTGATATAAAAATGTATATTGTATAAATCGGTTGAAGCTGCAAGGCTGGAGGATAACTCTGATTTCAGGCCTGCTGGCCACAGTCGAACATCAGTTTATGAGATCAGTCCATAAGCTCACATGACACTTCGCTGGCACACCGTGTCTGTCAGACACACACACACACACACACAGATGAAATTCCTGTGCTATTTTTAACAGAGTTGGATAGAGTAGTACAAAAAGAAATCTTATTTCTGTTCATATAAAATAAATGCAATATGTTTAAGTGTTTGAAATTAAATGACGCAATATCTAAATGTATGTCACTTTAATAATGATAATGAATTTTCTGTCATTAATTACTCACCATCATGTTGTTCCAAACCCATAAGATTCAGAACACGAATGGGACCCTTGCCCACAAAACCAGTCATAAGTAGCATGGATATATTTGTAGCAGTAGCCAAAAATACACTGTACAAAATTATATATAGATTATAGATTATAGCCAAAAAGTCATTAGAATATTAGATAAAAATCATGTTCTATGAAGATATTTCGTATCATAAATGCATCAGAACTTAATTTGTGCTTATGCATTACTAAGAACTTAATTTCTAAATATTCATATTATTTCAGATTCCAGATTTTCATATACTGTAGTTGTATCTTAACAAACCATATACATTAATGGAAAGTTTATCCAGCTTTCAATTGATGTTGGTGTTTCTGTTTTTTTAATGACCCTTATGAATTGTTTTGTGGTCCAGAGTCACAAATGAGCATATTTTTGATTAAATTTAAGCAGAAAAATTAACATATACATATATGGTCGTTGTGAGCATGCACTGAAGACTGACAAAGAAAAGAATAAATTGTTGAAATTGTAAATTTGTTCTTTTCGGAAGTAACACGTAGCCTAATTTGCTTTACCATTGCATAACAGACAAAAGTTAACCAATTTCTTGTTTTACATAAAAGTGAAAAATTGTTTGCTTTTTAGGGATGTAATGCAATAGTATAATATGTCATTTAAAAGTAATCCCACTCCTAGTTCTTTTAGCTCAGCTTTAATCAACTTGTGTGCTCCTCTCAGATCAGTATAGCAAGCATCAAGATGCAAACCATTCAGACAATAGAGATGCAGTTACCTGTCCTGCGAGAGAGTTTCCATTCCTCTCCCTTCAGAGAGAGAGTGAAAGAACGGAGGAAGAGCAGCCTGACAAATCTCATCAGAAGACAACAGCAACAGTTATTACTCCAGCAACAACAATCAGAATTGCATCAGAAGCAACAGCTGTTCTCACCCTCACAGGGCCACGCCACACATGCTCAGTTGGTCCGTTCTTCTAGCAGCCCGTTATGTGACCTGACAGAGCAAACAGATGAGCAAGAGAAAGTGAAAGAGATTGGGAGGCAGGGGGAGCTGTCTCCCAGACAGTCCTCGGCCATGGCGTCACAGCCTGCATCATCACAGCAGCTGCTGCCGATGGTGAAGAGAGAGAGAGAGGGATTAGAGAGGGAGGGGGAGAAAGTGCAAGGGAGCGCGGAGAGGGAGAGAGGAGAGAAGAGAGAGCAGCACAGAGAAAGAGAAAGTCAGTCCAATCACATGCGTTACCAGCATGGCCTGATCGCTAAAGGTGTTCGCCTTCTGAGGAACATGGGAAACCAGGAGGCCAAGCAGAAGAAGACCACTGTCACGTCAGGAGTGGAAGGTGCTGGGAATGGGGTGAGCACTGAGGGCCGAGACCATGAGCATCTCAAGAAGATTAAGAAAAGTAAATTGTCGGGCGACTCGGGCAAGAAGAAATCCAAATCGGAGGGCTCCAAAGGTTCTGTATTCTCCAACATCCGTATCAGAAAGGGCCTCTCCCGGAAAGGGTTGTCCAAAGAGGATGTACTGGACGATGGGATTAGGATTAAGAGCATGGATGCTAATGGCAGCAGCAATGATGGAATATCGGGTGATGAGCTGGAGGGTCTCACGCCTGACAGTAAGCAACTCACAGCCGAAAGCAGGCAGTCAACTCTGGACACGACAGAAGATGATGCTGAGAGAGAGACTGAGGGATCAGGGTCAGATACAGACCTCTGCAGCTACCACTCAGCAACCGAAGCTCAAGATCTGCTGTCGGATATCCAAAGGACTATCAGACAACAGCAGCAGATGGAGGGAGTTGCTGAGGGGCAAAACTGTGGTGAACAAATAGGGTCTGAAAGCCAGACTGAGGTCACTCAGGGTCTTACTTGTAGCAGCCTTGCTTGTATGGGTGAACCAGAGAAGATAGAAGGTGTATCTGTATCTGACAGCAAAGAACAAGATCGTAAATATAGTGGGGATACAGTAGGGGTGATTACAACACAACTAAAGGCAGAATCAGTTGGAGAAGTGACTGATGATGCAAATAAAGTGGCCATTGACTATTGCATTCAGGATGCTATCACTGACACAAGTAGTGTCCAGGATACTATAGCTGCTACCAAATCAACCAGTAACTACAGCTTTCAGGATACTACAGCAACATCCACCTCCTATGAGAGTGCCGAGGAGATCATGGAGAGTTCATCTCTATCGTCTCCTCTTGAAGAGTGTCATTATGGTAGCAGTTTCCTCACTCAAAGCCTAGAAGTTGGTCTCAATTCAAGAAATCAGACCACCTCAGCGTCCAAAATCAGCCGGGTCATTTTCGTCCCACAGAAGAGCATTAGTAGTGTAGAGCTGAACGTTGAGGGTGATGGTCATGCAGAAGAGGCAGATAGAGAGTATTTCCACCAACAGAGAAGGAAAAGCAGTGCCGCGTCCATCACACAGTGGTCATCGGAGAACTTTTTAGGCTTGGGTTCACGACCACGTAGAACTTCGAGCGCTAACCTTGGGGTTAAACCTTATCCTACAGTACACACTTCTTATGTGAAAACGACCACCAGACAGCTCACTTCCCCCATAATATCTCCATTGACAACTCCTTCGCCAAGCCCTATGTGTCCTCGCAGGGTCGGCTTAGAGTTTGGTTCAAGTCAAGGGTCATACAGAGCCGGAAGCTGGAGAGCACGGAGACAGCGGTCCTGTAGCATCGCAGGTCCGGTGGGTTGTCATGAAGAATGGTGTGAAGCCATACATGATCAATCAGAGCTTATTGAACATGACTTCCAAACCCTCAGATCCAGGCAAACGCCATCCGCCTTTCCAGATGTGTTTTCGGGTAAGTCATTGTGTGCTCTGATTGATTTAATATCAATGTTCACACTTATAATCAAAGAGACCTGATGTCCATACCACCAAAAAGATGCACACACTCACTGTCACAGTTCTTCATATTTTTAAATGACTGATTCCATGAATTTTTAAGATGTCTAATTCCATCTCATAAGAGTTGATTGCCAAGATGTGGTATAAATCCCTTGTATTATTTTTCCATTCTTTAATCTGGTTCACTACCCTCAAGGTTCAGCGAGCAGTCAAAAAACATCAAATCTGGCTCTGAAAAATGCACACTGCACACATACCCACAGAAACACACACAGACACACGTTAGCTACTGGCTAAGAAAGCTCTGGCTTCTGCCTCATTGAGTCAGAGTGCCACAGGAAGTCACTCAAACATACAAAAAGAATTATGATGCATAGTGACTGCTCCTGACAATGAAGGTTACAGCAGGACAATTCCGATACGAAAAATGTTTTTTAAAGAGTAGATATGGAAACTACTGGGATTCTACCTTGATATGAAGCTAGCATCAGCATCTAAATTGTCTGAGGACAATGAAGCATCAAATGTTTATTCATCCAGAGGTTAAATGTCTTGGAAACTCAAAGGCACATTTGTGCTCTGAACATCAAGTTAACTTTATAGGTCAAATGAATCTGAGACAGTTGAGCGCTGAGCAGGCATAAATCTATTTATTAGTAATTTTATAAAGTGTATAATAAGAAAATGCCATGTTTTGTAGAACGTTTTTTTTTAATCGACGTTAAACAGAAATCAGCCTATTTACCAGGCTATGATGGAAGACTCAGGATGAGCTATTGAGTTTGTGTCCAGCTGATAAATGAGAGAAAGGAAGTTCAAGAGTATGTTCATGCATGGGGGGGGGGGAGAAATAATTCTTTAAGAAATGTGCACACACATGAATTAAAAGGCTCTACTTGATTCAGATGTGAAATGAATTATGAAGATAAAAGCTGCACAATTTCCACTTTATTTTCTTTTTGGTAGTAAGCATCACTGTCCCTAGACACTCAGTCAGAAGTACATATACTGCAGTGAAAAAGACCTCAGCAGTCATATTCAAATGCAGTATTTTCACCTTCTCAATTGTTCTGAGTGTGACTCTTTTGAATTTTGCTCTCTTACAGGTCGCTCTCTGTTCGAGAGGTGCCTTGTACAGTGGAGTTGTTCTGAAGATGACAGCGCTTTACCGGATGTTGAGAGATTCTGTTCCCATATTCTGGCTTTGGGGATTCTACAGCCTTTCAGTGACTGCATCAGGGAACCACCCACAGGAAGCGATGTTACAGATAAGCCCATTTTCAATGTATGATCATCAGATTTTTGTCTCTTTTATATTTTATCAACACAATCTTTTTTTTTTAATTAAAGCATCTGAAGAATTAATTTTTGACACTAAATCTTATATAGTGATAGTTCGAACCAAAATGATTGTTCTGTCATCATTTACTCATCCTCATGTTATTCCGAACCTGTATAAATGTCTTTGTTCTGTTGAACACAAAAGAAAATATTTTGAAGAATGCTGGTAACAGTCGCTGGTAGACATTGACTTCCATGAATTTTGTATCTTCATACTTTAGAAGGCAGTGTCAGTGTCGGGTTACCCTTAAGGCTCCAGATATCTTGCTAAAGTCTGTATGAGCTGACATCAGTCATGGGGTCTTGAACTTTCTATTATGAAACATAAACCACACATTGAAATGCAGTTTTCAAGTCTACCAGATGTCATTTTAGACCAATGTGTTATTTCAATGTTGAAAAGTTTAGGTTTTCAAATAAATGAGTCTGTGTGATTTCAATCACATTATTTTAATCAATATAATTCTCAATCAGACATATACACACCGGTTATAATGCAAAAAATTTGAATCCATACATTACCAGCACAACTTTTGTCTTTAAGCTCTGCACTAAATTGCATGTGGAAGTAACAGAAAAGCTGTTGATGAGTGTTACTAAAAACGTGCCAGATTTCACACATTTTATATCACTTCGTTGAACAACCCACGGAGTTAACTCTGCCTGAGCAGATGTGAGATGAGCTTAGCAGCAGGGTAACTTTATTATGTTGTTTAAGACTAGGGACTAAGGAATAGATGCACATTATGTATTTATTATCTTGCGCATGAGAAAATAGTAACATTTTGAAATTATTCTGCTGCAACACACAAGGTGTATTGTAATGCAGTATGCTATGAGTGATATGCTAAAATATGCAACAATGTTTTCATGTTTTTCTGCTCAGCCCGATGACCTGAATAGAAGGACTCTTTATCTTTTGCTTCAACAGCCAAAGCAGATTTGTTTCTGCACCGACAAACATTAACACTGCTTCTGCGACTTGCCCTTCCCCCTTTTTACGTCATCACACACATACACACTTAACCTGCTTTGCAGTGTGAACACACATATTCATGTTATGCAAGTGTACAATATATTTATAGAACAAGTACAGCACACTTTCTCAAACACATGTAAATATGTGTATCCGGTGCATGCTTAAATGGACACATCTGCACACATAAGCCATCTGATTGGATTACGTAAGATGGGTCACATGCCCTCTGGTGCTGCTCCATCTTAGTATTCATCTCTGTATGTAGCAAAGATCAGATTCATTATCCGTTTCAATCCAGATATCCTGTGTACCAGTTTCATTGCTACCTATGAGGGTCAGTGTTCATAAAAATATTTTAATATGTGGTCTGAAGATGAACAAAGGTCACAATCAGTCACAATGAAGAATTTGATAGAGCAATTTCATTTCTCTGAATCTGTTCTTGACCTTCGTCCAATCAGCAGTCATTATTTGCGCACTTTATTCTAAGTCTTCTGAAGTCAAGTGATAGCTTTGTGTTAGGAACAGACTATATTTAAATTTTGCTACCATTCAGTTTCATTGTTTGGCAAAGAAAGCTTGGACATTCAAACAGGTTTCTAAAGAGAGAGTAAATGTTGACAGAATCTTAATTTCTGGGTGAACTAACCCTGCTGCTGCTCAGTGACTGACGTAACGTCACAATAACCCTGTTGTGCTGGTAGATGGCAGAACATGACTTAATACTGTGATTTCACTGGCCGTGATTTCAAGAGGACAGCATAATGGCAGCATTATTGCCACTATTCACTCCGCCAAATATCTGACTCTGATTGTTTTTGTTAACTTATATTAATGCAATACTCAGGAAAATGTGTAATTGTCATATTTGTTATATCCAGCTTGTAAGGTTTACATTTAAATGGCGTACAGTCATGCAATGAAACTCTTTATATACGCAAACCCCCACTGATGTGGATGGACAGCCTCGGGAACAACCTTTCAATTTGTATGTGTGAACATGCTGGCAGTGTCAGCAAGACAAATGCCATGTATACTTTCTGCTCTGGTCTGTGGTGCTGTTGTTCTTTCAGTGTGCCAGCAGAGGTCGCCCTTCACACAGCGCTGCCACAGGATTCTCCATTTTTCTTGCTGTCTAATCAGAAAAGCAGCCCCAGGAACAGAAGGCTAATTTTAGATTATTGTATGCAGTTTAAAACATTTCTTGCCATAATCAGCTGCTTTTCACACATACAGAAGGAGCAGCTGTATACATGGGCCCCAATGGGACAGAATGAGATCAGAACACCTGGGCGGCTCCAAACAATGTGGCCTCCGATCCCGTCCCCTACTGCTGCACAGGTGCGAGTATATGAACACACATGGTTTTCTATGCCCAGAGAAGGAACTGATCTACCATTATTGCCATTATTATGATATCGTGGTACTAAATATTTTAAATATTTTGCCATACTTGTAAAAAAAAAAAAAAGAAAACTGTGGAATCTTTCATTTAGAAAAAATATGTTAAGTCCAAAGTTAATTTAATTAAATTCAGTTAAATTCTATTTAATTAATATCTGCATTTATTATCCATGTCTGCATAACATAGGAGGAATTTACTGGCCTCCCATATAAAAA
Organism: Enteromius radiatus; assembly: GCA_032357445.1. Lineage (NCBI taxonomy): Eukaryota > Metazoa > Chordata > Actinopteri > Cypriniformes > Cyprinidae > Enteromius > Enteromius radiatus. Next base: position 5,606,472 of record JAUCMS010000031.1, on the reverse strand, counting down.
AAAACAAAACTTGATATTACCATCTCATTTCATTGCTGTACCCAAGTACATATTTTTTAAAACTGTGTGTAATCAAGCATGCTTGTATCCTTCATAAATGTGTATGTTTGTAAGTGTAAACACTCTAGTTTTAAATCATTCTCCATCAGGTTCAACACCCTTACATTGCTAAGAAAGTATTTTAGTACCTCACAAGCCATACATCTCTTTAGCGTTGCTATGAGACCCTCTGTAAACAGCATCCTAACAGCATTTAACCTGATCTAAACATCTGTCCAGCAGGCACAGTTTCTGCCATTGCATTTTAAGATCCACCGTGTTTGAATTCTGAAATGATAAATGGCCGCTTGCATTCCAATGTTCAAAGCAAACACGCAACACCTTATGTTACAGCTTATTCTTCATGTTCCTGGTAGGGATATTCTTTAATGTGATTTGGAATGCCGACTCCTTTGTAATTGGAATTGGCTTTACTGCCCTCTCGTTTTTTGCAGAATATGTCTTTTTTACATGATATTTGTGATACTTAATATATATGAAGGCCTGGTACAAATGTGATCATATCAAATTACATGAAGGAACTTCTCTGGCTACTAATGACTGTAGAATTCCTGAGGCCTGGAAGTTTGGATCCAAAGTTTGCAAGCCTCTCTGGTTGTGGAAGAGGGTTTTGTGAATGAAAGCGTCCCCCTAAACCCATGTCAGTCTGACAGGGCCCAACATGTAACCAGACTCCATGTGTGTGATATGTTCTCTGTTCCCCCCGACCCTTCACACAGACCCACACAAGCTCTTTGAAGCCGTTTGAAGCTGTGTAATAGAAAGGCACAAACCCTTCCCTCTTCATTCCCAGAGACTCTGCGGCTCGCCTTTTAGGAGTCCTCAGAGACAACTTCTGGAGTCTAGACTTGTTGGACTTCCTTGACCCTCGTTGCCAGATTATATGTGTGCGTGACAAAGTTTGTCTCCGTATGTTGTGTGTGTGTGTTTATCACCGTGTTTGTGTGTTTGCCAAGTGCATCCCTTGTGTGTTGTGTGCTGATTTTTACACGCTGGCTGTGGTGGTTCATTCATTTCCCTGGGTTCACTCTCTTCCCTTTATCCAGGAAGCACTGCTACGTTTTCCCGATCAGCCAAAGTGCTTTTATTGACTTGTGGGACGCCACATGCGTGCCTGGTCTGTGTTATTAAGAAACACAGCCCCTTACTCACAAACACACACTCACTCATACCATTCCTCTGAAAACTGGGTCTCGAAGGGGAAACTAACATCCGCTAAAACAAGGCACTAACTCATGCTAGTACGATTGCATATGACAGGAGGTGTCTGTGTTTTTCATTCCATGCTGCTGTTTCTTTTTAAAGATGTGAAGTCTCTCTTTTCTGTGTCTTGCTCTCCACAGGATGGATCCACGGGGCAATCTGGAATCGTTCCGGAAGGAACTTCCGTTTCCATTCAGGAGCTAGAGCGAACAATTGAAGAATTACTTGAGAAAATATCAGATATGGAAAAAGACAATAATGTTTTGGATGGCACAAAGCTTGGAACGAGGGATGGAGAAGTGGGTGGTTTCAATCAAACCATTAAACAGACTAAGGTTAATTCAGCCATTCAGACCTCGCCTGTCGAAGAAGCCTTTAAACTTCCAGTGCCTTTATCAGACCAATCACATGCCCCCAAATTAAATGACACCGCCACTTCACCAGTGAGATTGCCCAATACCTGTAGCTGCCAAAGAACACAGGAAATCCCTCCCCCTGCACCACCACTACTTCCTGTTGTTTCAGGTTTGCAGACACCTTCAAAACAAAATGCATCAATACTTCCACCTCCTCTCCCAGATACGACTCAGCTCCATCTGTCTTTCCCAGGTACACCTCCACCCCCTCCACCTCCATGTATGGCACTGCCCCCTCCACCACCTCCACTCCCAGGTATTGTTCCACCGCTTACGTCTGTGGGCATGGCTCCACCCCCTCCTCCACTCCCAGGCATGGCTCCACCCCCTCCTCCACTCCCAGGTATGGCCCCACCGCCCCCTCCTCCTCCTCCTCCACCTCCTGGCTGTGGACCTCCACCTCCTCCTCCACCTCCTGGCTGTGGACCCCCACCACCTCCTCCTCCACCTGGTTTTGGGCCACCACCTCCCTTCGGTCCCCCTCCACCCTTCATGGGGTCGGTGCCGAGTAGCATGACTCAGGAGTCTGTCTCCCTGAAGGCCATCATCGAGCCTCCACGGCCAATGAAACCACTCTACTGGACACGGATTCAGCTACATGCCAAAAAGTAATCTCAGGCCTCACTGATTGAATGCTGCATGTTTTTGCAATGCGTATACTAAAGGCTTGTGTTTCACCTTATTTAAATTCAGCCAAGGCTTGATTATGATCACACATGCGATAAGGCAAACTGATCTTTTTATTTCGCTCGCTCACAGGGATGCCAAAAGTGCCCTGGTGTGGGAAAAGGTTCAAGAGCCATCAGTGGACTTTGACGAATTTGTGGAGCTGTTTGCCAAAAACGCAGTTAAGGAAAAGAAGAAACCTATATCAGATACCATAACAAAATCAAAGGCCAAACAGGTAAGAGGATTTTACTATGCTCTCGTTGATTAAAGTGCCCCTATCATGGATTTTTCATCATTTATCACCTTTTTTAAAACGAGTACCATGTTAATATTTAAAATGAAACATTAGCATATTGCCCGCCCACTTGTTGGACTTCGCATTTGTCTGAATGAACATGCAAATTAATTTTTTGCCACTAGGTGATGCTTTTAGAGCATTAAAAGCTCACAAACACTGATTTAAATTCAATCGACCAATCACCAGAGGGCTTGGAAAAATGAATCATTGAAGGAATTGTTTGGGAGTCATTGAACAAATAAGGTAAAAATAAGTGCAGATAAGAAAATGAAAGTTTTTTGGCACTCCCATAATCAAAATATGAACCTTTCATAACCCATAATAGGGGCACTTTAAAAACACTGGGTACAAAACATGGATGTCCCAACAAGTAGTGGACCTTTGTAAGCCCCCCTCATCTCAGCTCCCAAGACAACATTCCTGATTGTCTTTCCTTGAAGATAGCTCTGCCCAGGCTCCCACCTCACCACACACAAACCCATTAACACTGATTTCACACGCACAGCTTGTGAATCAGAGCCTTACAGACATTCAGTAAATGTTATAAGCTTTACTTAATGTTCCCTCAACCAAAGTGTGACTCTTTGATAAGACTGTTTACCATCAGGAACAACCCAGGCATCTACCACATCTGAAGCTAATCTCGCTCTTTCTCTTCCTCTCTGGTAGTGGTGTGAAAATTAGTCACTGGTGAGAGTTTTGTGGTTCCTTCGTCTGGAGTCAAGCAGATTTCTGATAACGACCCACAGCTACACAACAAGAACATTACAAACGGCATCACACAAACGAATTTAATTGTCCTGCAGCTGTGTGCTTCAACTAGGAATTATGTACAGATTTTTTTTGTGTAGTGATCTAGAAGATCATTTCATTTTTTCTTAAGAATTAAATACTTTTATTCAGCAAGGATGCATTAAATCAATCAAAAAGGCATTAATCATTTTCAAATAAATGCTGTTTTTTGAACTTTCTATTCATTAAAGAATTCTGAAAATAAATATTAAGCAGTAAAACTGTTTTCAGCATTATTAATAAAAAGAAATGTTTCTTGAGCAACAAATCAGCATATTAAAATTATATCTGTGACGGAACATACAACATTGAAGACTGAAGTGATGGCTTAATCAATTAAATTTTTAAATATGTAAAAATAGAAAACGTTATTTTACAACGGAATAATATTTCATAATACTAGTGTTTTACTGTAATGTTTATTCAATAAATGCAGCCTTGGTGAACATAAAAGACATTGAACAGTATATATATACATATATGTACTGTATGTATGTATGTGTACTATTATAATACCATGTTCTTTTGGGATATTCACCAATATAGAGTTGGCAAAAGCAACTTAGGGGAGGAAAAAGGTTTTTAATATGAACACGCTTTGAGAATACACAGTGGTATTGTCTACAAATAGGATAAATAACAAACTGGATGTTTTAACTTGTAAATATTGAGAAATTCTGAGACTTTTGAAAGTTTTCTGTTTGCTCTCTCTTTCTCTCTTTCTCTCTGTGGTCTGTAAGATCTGAGGAATGGGAGGGGGGGGGGGGGGTCTGTATTGAGTTAAAACCCGCAACCCTCAAACCACCAGCCAACCCAGCGACTCCAGTCAGCCTAGTGTGGTCATGCCACACTTTATGTGTGTGTATGTGTGTGTGTAAGAGAGAGTGGGAGTGTGTATGTATGCATTAGATAATCTCTTCAGCATTATTCACAGAACAGTTGCTTTAGGCTTACAATTTGCACAGATCAGTCAAAATCCAAGTACTAATAATCAAATGCCCTTATAATTCATTTGCGTTAGATGTATAGATTAAAAACAACTGCCCGAAGCTCCATCGGAGCCCACATAATCATGTTAATTTTATGAATCATATTCATTTTATGGCCCATTGCTCTGGCAGTAGTTATCTGGTCCTTTAGCTGGTAGTTACTGTACGACCGCCGAACCGCCATCCTTCCTCATACATCGACATTCATGCTTCCCACCGAAATAGTGCTAAAGTATGGAATCAATTCTCATTGGTCGGTAAGCGTCTGGTTTGAGATCCAGCTCATCACAAGCATTAGTGTGTTTCCCACATCATTAACGTAGCACAGCACTCTGCAGTCGCGCTGTGTTTAGTGGTCATGAGCCCTGTGGAGATAATGAGAGCCAGCGGCTTTCTGATGATCACACTGGGCCGCCATCACGCTTTCAAGTGTGGCCTGTACTAGAAGGTTTTCACGACTGGAAATTCTTTCCAACAATCAGAATTAGCATGTTGTTAACAGGCGGTCGTGAAAGAAGATATGTTTTCGATGACACTCAATGTACATGTTTTAATGAACAGAAGATGCTAACCTACAGGAAAACTAGTAAAGGGCACAAAGTTTCAATATCACAATATCACTAACAACTAAACATTCATAAATCAAGATAAATTTATGCGAGTAGTAAAATGACTTCAGGTATTAAATCTTCTTTTCTACATAGAGAAAAAAAATAGACAAAACTAAAGTTTTTTGCCATATAAGAAAACTGATTTTGTGAGGTATCCCATGCATCCACACACAACTTATTTGGAAATGCCTGATTTGAAGAGGCTGTCTGAAAGTGTCAAAATCTATTTTGGTTTAATATGACTAGACAGGTCTGTCATTTGCATAATTACTGTGGTGTTCCTTGGCAGAGCCAGAAACTGGAGAAAATAACGTTTTTTGATATATGTGGATGCTACGCATGAAAGAATGAGACAAAGTCCTCTCCATAATACCATATGAGGAAACAGTCATAAATACTCATACTTTGGCTTTGTTTTTGACTTCCTTATTAGGCCAAAGTACCTCTGCATGCTATTAAATTTATGAGGGCAGCCAGATGAAATACTGTGTTTATGTATTTTTGTCACCAGCAATAATAGTCAGGGTAAACTGCGTTTAAATAACTGTGGAATCTTTTTTATAGTATAAAGTGGCTGATGTTTTATAACGGTAATAGAATATACCTTCTCTCTCTCTCTGTCTCTCTCAGGTTGTCAAGCTGCTGAGTAACAAACGTTCTCAAGCGGTGGGGATTCTGATGTCCAGTCTTCATTTAGATATGAAAGATATTCAGAATGGTGAGGTTATTTATTCAATTATTATTATTGTTTGTTAGAGTCTTGATAATGCGTGTTCATAGCTATACTTATAAGACCCACTACTCCTCTGAGAGATTCCGCTCAGCCTCCTGTCAGCATGTGACCTCTCTAAGGGGGGAAATATGATGTCACAGCCAATTAAGAGTCATTGTTCGGTGCTGTTTATACAGTTACTGATTGTGTTTGAAAGCTGGAGGGAGAGGGGTCGGTTGCATTTCAGGGTTCAAGAATAGGTTGATACTGTATATCTTAATGGATTTGATGATTAGAGCCGCATCATCTTTCTGGTTGTGTTCTAGTCTTTTCCTGTAGTCGCTGTTTTACTCTGCTTGTGCATAAACCCTCAATGTCCTGTTTCTCTGCTGAAGATATTTCCTCATCTGTCTCTGGGGTCTTTTCCCCTCTAATTTGTCTCTCTCTATCCCTCTTATTGCTGTCATCACGCTACCTGCTCATTCATCCCCTTGAATTGAGTATAAAGGAAATAATGCCATCACAGGTTTGGGAATGGTAGATTTGTCTCTCAGCACCCAGAGCTATCCAGAACTCTTGATTGTGGATTTTGTGAGTTGGCGAAGGAGTCGTTGTAATAGAACAGATAGGAAAAATCCCAAACACAAAAGTACAAAAGTAGAAACCTTTTTAGAAGGGGTTTATTATTTCGAATATATATCTTTATATTGTCTACAAACGTCTTGCGTCCCTTTCTCTTACAGACTTTTGTGTTTCTTGAGTTAATTTAAACTTATTGTAAAAAGCAAAACGATTCATTTAGTTGATTCAATCAAACATACTGATTCATTCGGGAATTAAACTAATCTTTATGAGTGAGTCTTTTATTCAAAAGATTCATTGTGATTCATTTTGCTGTTAAATTCGATTTCAGAAAATTTGTATTTTTTAGTACTTTTCTATATGATGGAAATATTGAGAATTCCTTAATTGTATATTTTAGTAGTGTTTATTTTTAATCATTCATTAGTTAGCAAGACCCAGAAACTCGAGAAGGATATATTATATTATATTAGGCTATATTAGTGAATCCTTTACTCAAAAGATTTGTTGTGATTCATTCAGGAACACCTTTGCCATCTTGTTTGATTCAGATTGATTTCTGAGAAAAATGGAACCAATAAAAGATTTTTTTTTTTTTTTGTAACAGGATGGATAAATAGGGTATTCTTCAGCAGTGTATTTTTAGCTTTGTGTACTTTTTAGCCATTCGTTGGTTAACAGGCGGCAGACAAGCTGTATTCTGTTTTCTTTCAGTAACATTTTTTTCATGCATAATTTCCCTCCAGTCTAATCCACTGTAACAACAATCCTTTGTTAAATTCTATTTTTCTTTCTTCGTTTTAATGAATCAGCAAAGCTGGATGCAGTTTTGAAAACCACATCACATTATGTGAACGGATACCTAATATTACACACACGCACACACATCCTCAGTTAGTCTTTAAACTGCCGGCATTTGAAGAAATTTTTACTGGCTCTTTGAGAATTTATGGGCACAGTCCCCATCTATTATGCAGCTCAGTACCCACAATTCAGGACTGGTCGAGTCTCATTGGGTCTCGCTGCAATTCCACCCATTGCAGAGACCAGTATGTTTGGCCAGAGTTAACCACCAAATAGAAACAAACAGTTTCTCTGACAGAGCTATTTACCCAGAATCAATACATTCCTCAGCATCGCGCTTCACCACACTGACCTGGATCAGGCCCTTTGAGGAACTAGGAAAGAATTTGGTGAATTGGCTTAATTGCAGAGTTTAAAGGTTCATGCAAAGTTATGAGGCATTTATTACAGTCGGTAGAGAAGATGTTGTCTCTCTTTTCTTTCATTATTCAATTATCAGCCATCAAACAACATTAAAAACACTCTTCTCAGGATTATTAAGGAAACTAAACCTAATCTAGTGCAACTCCTCAGTGGATTCTCTCTGAATCGCTCCCTTTGTGTCAACTTTCTTGTTTCCCTCAGCTGGTTTTCATAAGATCTCATGTTTGAGCCTGAAAAACACTCCTGCATGATTGACTAGGGCACAGGCAGCTCTTGCACAAACACACTTGGTGACAGGCCTTTGATTTCTACCCATAACAGTCTCAGAGTTTCACAAGTCAGAGTTTGTGCATGTGTGAGACTGGATTCATCGGCGTGTGACGCCGACCCCCTCCGGACAATTTGTTTGTTATGTTTCTTCAGTTGTTCTGCATCACCGTCTGTTTGGGTCTTCTGAACTGTCACAGGACATTGTTTTGTGGAAACATTCTGAATCATGGCAGCGATCACAAAGAAAACAACCAGAAAACATATGTGCACAATCATGTTCTAATATAAAATCCTTCCTTCTCTTCTCTTTGTTAGCCAAACATTGTGCCGTCTTATACTTAGCAGTGTTTAGATAGAGAAGGTGGTGTGTGTCCATACAGCTGAGGAATTGCAAACATGGTAGCATTCGTTGTGTATTTTCCTTTGTCTGGTTGTGTACGTTTGGAAGATAGTAATTATGGAAGCTTGGCACGAACTGAACATTGTAAACCTGCTAGGAACTATGAAACTGCTTGGTAAAAAAAAAAAGGTTTGGCCTATGAAATATGTAACAAGAGCAGTTACAATAATGTAGTGCAGTTCAAACCTGATCCATAAGCGTAACTCGAGGTTGCTCCAGTAATAGGTGTTATTTGGAAAAAAAGCGTCATCTAAATGATGAGCTATATAACAGTAAGAGTGAGTGAATTTCAGGTGATTATAGTCATTGAGGTGTAAAATGTATAATTGTGTTTATTGTTTCAGAAATGTGAGGATTTTTACTCAGACACTACTATAATTTCCACTGAGCCTTTCTGTTTATATAAAAACAAAATATCTCTGAAATGCCATAGATATTATTACTATTATTATTAGGCTATTAATATTATGCATGCTGCTGGCCCAAATTAATTCAGTTTCCTTTAGTGACTCTCTCAGTTGATCTGCAGTGCATATGACATGATCTGATATGATGTGATGTGAAATGTGATATGATATTATATGATATGACATCATATGGTACGGTACGGTATGATACGATATGATGCTATGATATAATATGATATATAATATGATATTTTAGTAGGTTTTACTATTACTATTAAATTTATTTTTAATGCTAAACACATCTTTTGAATTCAAATGTCTGTTTTATAATAATCAAAATACTTTTAATAATAATAATAATAATATAATAATGACAACCAAATGCTTAACACATTTTTTATATTTAATAATTAAATTATTATTATTATCATCATTAATATTATCAAATCATATAATGTATTTATTATTATTATTATTTCTGTTTATTACTGATGAACAAATCCTAAGCAGATCTAAACAGGCTCAGTGTGTGCTATACAAAGTCAAAAAATTCAATGCAAACAACACATTCTTTGGTCTCTCTAATGCCATAACTGAGACCATAACTGACCATACAGTATGAAAACTTTGTTGTGCTGATTGCTTTTTTTTTTTGCCAAACCTTTGAAGCGTCCCTCAGATTAAAGCAAGCCCACCACACTCAAGTGCTGCATCAGTTATTTGGGGAAGCTCAGAGCACATCTCTGGACATCAAGAGACAAATTCTTTGTTTGGAGACTGTGTTGTGGGGGTGTGGGGATTACACTGTTGTTGTTTGTGTATGTGGTGATTGGGGTGTAGATCTGGTGGGATGCTGTTGTCAGGTTGATGACAGGTTAAATTACCCAGTCATAGATCGTGTGTACTTTTTTCACTCTCTTTCTCCTTTTCTCTCATGTGTTTCTTCCTATCTCTTTTAAGGCTTTCGTTGCTTTCTTTGAAATCTTTCGTCCGTAACAGGAGTAATGCTTTGCTGTCTGTCTCTATTTGCAATGTCTGTGCATTGGCCAGATATGGATGTTTTTGTTATTCTTTCTTGTGTGGTTTCTGGAACGTGCCAATGATCAATTTCTCAATTCCCCAAATGACTGAACACACAAAAGTTATCCCATAATAGCTCTATTTAGCACAGAAAAAGTGTTCAGTCTAGCCAGCTCAATAACAGGCCTGCAAGAGATTTTAAATGCTTTTATTATGTAAAAACAGCTCTGGAAAATAAATGTTTGGTGCTGAGTAAACATGTTTTGATTGTTAGTTTATAGGATCACCCATGCCCAAGGTTAAAGACATTTTTTTTAACAGTTGTGTTGTCCTGTGTGTTACTACTGAACTATGTAATTTTAAATAACAGCTGTTTTTGCAAAATATTTTATGAAAGAAATCTCTCATGCTTACTAAGGCTCTGTTTATTAATCACAAATACAGTAAAATGACAGTTTATGGTTTATTAGAATCTTAAATAACTGCTTTCAGTTTTCAGTTTTTCTCTATATTATAATGTAATTTATTTCTGTGATGGATGACTTTTTAGTTGGCATAAAAAACATGATTCTTCAGAAATAATTTTAATATGCTGATTTGGGGCTCAAGAAATGTACAAATTGTATTTGCAATGTTGAAAAGAGTTGCTGCTGCTTAATATTTTTATGGAAATCATGACACCTTTTTCTCAGGATTTTATAATGAATAGAAAACTCAAAAGAACAGCATTTATTTGTCTTTACTTTAATTCAGGGAAAAAGAATTTAACCATCTCCATTTAAATTAAAATAAATATGTAAAACATATTATATTTGTAAGTAATTTAAGATATAATTTACTATATAACATACGAAGTTGTTTTGTTTATGAGCATATTATGATTTTAATTATCAATTCATGAAAGTATGAATGGTTTGGCATTTTAATTCATTGGAAAATAATTTCAAATTCCACTTGACAATTGACAAGTGGTACTTCTAATAGTTTATCTCAGGAGCAGAAATCTTTGCCTGAGAAATCATTTAACAGATCTTGAGTACTGATTGGCTGATCACTGATGGGTTTTTCTTCTCTCTTTCTCTGTCTGACAGCCATCTTGAACATGGACTGCACCGTGGTGGATCTGGAGACGCTCCAGGCGCTGTATGAAAACGTAAGTCCACAACATGACAAGACGTGACAGTCCAGATAAGCAAATCTGATGAATCCCGACATTTCTTATGAAGTATGAATTCCATAAGTGATCCTTCATCATATCATTAAACTCTTAAACCACTCAGAACTGGACAGGATATACCCTAAGATCTTGGAGCTTTGCCTTGACGCGGTCCACTCCAAAAGAGAGCAGCGGAAATGTGTGTTAAATACCAAAACAAACATGCAGGCCACAAACACCGCTGGAATGAGTAAGGTTTACCATGGAGCCGGGGTGCGTGTCACTGTCTGAGGGAAAGAGAGAGAGAGGAACATGACAGACATGCAGACATTGATCTGACGACAGACGGGAAGACAAATGAAGAGGATGAGGTTTTCCCCCTCAAAGAATGAAAAGAGGACAGTTCAAAAACTCAGAAAAAAACACTGAGCTTTGAGATTTGTAGCTTATGTAACTTATTGGCAGCTACAGGCTACGTCAGTTTGACGTGGCAACATAAATCAAACCTTTTTCTTGGAAGATCTTTGACTCATTTTTAGATGATTGGCTGCTGTTTTCTTTCATTCTTTAAGTGTGTGTGAGTGCTGATGAGTTTGCACACTATGATCGCCATGTGCATTGCAGCAGCAGTCATAAATCTTGCTGTCAGCACTAGAGCTCCTTTATATGTTTTCTGTATGCGAGTGTGTGCCGCACGTCATTATGATGAGATAAAGACAGGGTATCATATCTACACATTATCTAAAGATCCCAGAATACTCCTCACACATTTCTGATAATTATTTATAATACTTCACATGTTGCCACTTTTTTTGTGATTTTGCTTCATGTATAATTTTGAGAATATTTTATAATAGCTTCCATTTTTATATATTGTTGTTCATGAAACTAATTAAAAATAATCAACAATCAAAATACAAAATATGAATATTATACAAATGCAATTGTTGTATTTAAAAGCCACACAGTTTTTTTTATTGAAAATAACTATATGAACAAATACACTTTGATAAACCTATGATTTAATTCCTCTTTTAGAGGTGTCGTGACAGATTTTGTGGGAAACTGCTTAAAAACATTGTTTACCTGTGTGTCTCAAATATGCAAAGAGAGAAAAGTAGCTCTCTTTGTGTAGCATGAATCTAAAGGTTGATCATGAATCGTTCATATCTCCTGTAAACATCAGTTGTAAAAACAAACACACAAACAAACAACAACAACAAAAATGTCCAACTGCTGTCTGAACCACATAAATTAATATGCACAGAGCAGAATCACAACCAAAACAATGTTCTTCCGCAAGATGCATCCAGGGTTTTTTTTTCAACCACTAGAGGGCCAAAAGTCACATAGTGGAGTGTTAACAACTAATAAAGAGACATGAAGGTGTGGTGTGTGTGTGTGTAGTAACTTTCTGCTGAAAACTATCTTTCCTTCCATCCCTCTGTTTTTCCTCCAAGCCACCCACCAACCCATTCCCACTGTAGCTTGAGGCGATGTTGTTGAGTTTAAATGTTGAGGTTGTTTCTCTTTAGTGTGCGAGACTCCACGCTGTCTCTGACTCCTTCAACCAAAACCACAGAACACCCCCTCACACACACACATAGTATATCCCCTCTTTCCTCTCTCCCGCTTGTTCTCTCTATTCTCTTTTTCACTGTCTGACTCAAGCAAAGTCTGAAGTGTGGATCATACTTTGTTTGTTGGGTCATACAAAAAATATAAAGATCATAAAAGTAACACACACACACACACACACACAATCCAAAGAGCATTAGAGTTTATATCACTATTGGAGATCACTATTATAAAATGCTTTATAAGGAGAATATGAGAGTATTTTCCCAAAATGAAATCACATTTTCTTCTCTAAATGTACTTTCATTCTGTTTTTCTTTTAAACAGAGAGCTCAGAAAGAAGAGATGGATCAGATTGAGAAACATATCAAGTCTTCAAAAGATAAAGAAAATGCAAAACCACTGGACAAGCCTGAACAGTATCTATCTATCTATCTATCTATCTATCTATCTATCTATCTATCTATCTATGCATCAGTTGTTGTATTTTCCTTGCATCATTCGTTTTTCTCCCTCTCTGTCAGGTTTCTGCTGCAGTTGTCAGAGGTTCCTCAGTTCTCTGAGCGGGTTTTTTGTATTCTCTTCCAGTCCACCTTCACAGAATGTATTACATCAGTTCAGCGCAAGCTTGAAACACTGCTGAGAGTCTGTACGGTGAGAGCGAACACTAGTCAGATTCTACTGACAGCTTCACTATTGTCGTATTTCAAGTTAAAAGTTAAAACTAGAAAGCAGTGTAGAGAACATGTGTTTCACTCCCCGCGCTTCCTCTTCTCCCTCTTCTGTTTAAAGGCTCTCCAATCAAGTCAAGTTCTGCAGGTTCTAGGTTTGGTTCTAGCATTTGGAAACATTATGAATGGAGGCAACCGGAGCAGAGGACAGGCAGATGGATTTACCCTAGACATCCTACCCAAGTTAAAAGATGTCAAGAGCAGTGTGAGTAAAAGTGAGACCCCTATCACTAGTTTAAAAGGACTGTTCACGCTAAAACCAAAACTGTCATCATTTATTTATCCTAATGTCATTCTAAATCTAAATTAAAATATGTTAAAAGAATGGTTTCCCCAAAAATGATTTCTGTTATTAATTACTTGCTCTCCTGTTTTTACAAACCAGTAAGGCCTTTGTTCATCATTGGAACACAAATTAAGACATTTTTGATGAAATCCAAGAGTTTGACTGACAAGGAAGAGAAGAAATCGTCTAATAAAGTCATGCGTTTTATTTTCTTTGTACACAAAAATTTTATAGCTTCATCAAATTATGGTTGAACGACTTATGTCACTGATGTCACTATTTTAACAATGTCCTTTCTACCTTTCTGGAATGTGATAGTTGCATTTCTGTCTATTGAGGGTAATTAAGTTCTTGACTTTTATCAGAAATATCTAAATTTGTGTTCTGAAGGCGAATGTCAATTTTCCACAAGCTAATATGATTCTTTAGGTTCTAAATGGGAAGTTTGTAATGTAGTTTGTTTTAAAATTTCTCAAAGATAGTGTAAAAAACGATCATTTTACCCTGTTAAAAACAGCTCTTTTGAAATCACTCTGTTCTGTCTACTTCCCCTTTAAATCTTCACAAGCTCCCCTGACTCCGCCCCTCTTTTCCGAGTCACTCTCAGAGGATCTTTTTTTAGCCGTATTCATAGTGAAACTGCACATTATTAAGAAAGGCGATTTGCTACTACTATGTTCATTAATACATTCCACAACAAAACACCTCAATCGCTTAGCAGTCTTGCTTTTCTCTGCATCTTGGACTGATGACGGCTCACTCAGGGCGGGTCTGAGGTAAGACACCAGTTCAGTCTGTGACACTGCATGTGGCACCGGATGACCCCTTTAAATGACAGAATTTTCATTTTTGTGTGAAATACAAGTTTGCAAGCAGCATAACAGGCTGTTAAAATATGAATGTTTTCAAAATATCTTATTTTGCCAGATGGTAAGTGATGCCAAAATATATAAACCAGTGAAATAGCATAAACCATAATCTGAACCAGCATGGAAATTTGCATACAGTACTTTGATGGTCTCCTGACCCCACTAGCCAGGTCATAAAAACCCGTTCTGGCAGTATCACTCAAAATGAGCGGTTCATACTTTATTATGCCAAGGCAGTAGCCTATATCCACATCCCATGCGGTTTGTGCGTCTGCACACATGTGCATGTGAGTGAGCGCCTTTGCAAGCCACCAGGTCTGGCATCCTATTCACAAACGCTAAACGAGTGTATACAATCCCAAAACATGAAAAATGATTATTCTCCTGTGTTTATTTCCATCTCTCATCTCCTCCTCCTCTCGCTCCATCAGGATAATTCTCAGAGCCTCCTGTCCTACATAGTTGCTTACTATCTGCGACACTTTGATGAGGTAGGTTTGGCCAACTGTTTATTTCACTGGCTTGACTAAGAGACCTCCAGGTCCCTTAGAATCACCCTTCATGGTAGACAAAAAAGTGGCTTTGTTTTTGGTTTCATCACTTTGATTTGCCTTTCTTTCCCTTCAGCATATAGACAAACGGCCGCTCTGAATGAGCAGAGGCCTTTGATTGCTTGATGCCCTTTTTGGACGTAGATTAAAAGCGCTGTATTGTAAATACCGTCAGCAGTCAGTCCAGATGTTGTGATTACGAGGTCGTGTCCAAATTGACAAAATATGATCCACAGGTTGTTGAAGTACTTCTAACGTTCAAGCAAATAACAAGGATAGAGCGTGTGTGTGTGTGTGTGTGTGTGTGCATGCAAGCGGACAGACAGAGCGTTATTGAGATTGATTTGTTTTGTTTGATGTTTTCATTGTTTTTGGAATCGTAATGATCTTTACACACCAAAGTATTTGAACAATTCAAATTCAATTATTTTTCAAGTCAAGCATCGCTACAGTTATGATCTCATAAACACAACATCCTGTTATTTTGTGTGATTGCGCTTTAGATTTTCCGTTGTTTGTGTGTCAGGATGCAGGTAAAGAAACATGCGTGTACCCACTTCCAGAGCCTCAGGATGTGTTTCAGGTTTCGCAGATGAAGTTTGAGGATTTTCAACGTGACCTACGCAAACTACGGAAAGATCTGAATGGTGAGATGTGGACACGTGCAAACGCAAAGCAAATAAATGAATAACCGAATACACAGGCTTCACACACACTTCTATGCGTATAGATTAGATCACATATCTGCAAACACATGTGGACATACGTACATACCCACAAACATGAGCTCACATACAAGTGTTGCATATACAACAACACACAAACATGTTTAGTTTGTATACACCAGCGCCAATGACCCGTGTTCTCCTTTAGAAGGCTCATTGATTTTCAAATGGCTGTTTTTATTGAGCCCCCAGCTGGCTGCCACAATGATCAATACTGCAAATGTGGTTTGTTAAAGGCCCCAGCATGTAAATAAATGAGAAAAAGGGCTCATTTCAGCACTTTTCCTAGGGGTCTAACCTGTTTTTACAGGCCTAAATCACTTAACCCAGGTTTCTGCAAGTGAACTGTCCTTATACCATATTACTGTTCAAAAGGCTTGGTGTCAGCATTAACTTTTTTTTTTTTTTTTTTTTTTTGTAGTTCTCAAAAATGCTTTTAATGAGCATGGATGCATTAAATTGATCAAAAGTGACAAATAAATCTGTACTATACTAAAGAAAAACTTAATCTGGAAGCAGCACAGCTGACAATAAACATGTTTTTTGAATGATTTCTGAAGGATTGTGTGACACTGAAGACAGAAAAAATGGTTTTCCCATCACATAAATAACTAGCATTTTAACATATATCAAAATAGAAAACCATTATTTGAAATTGTAATCATATTTTTATAGCATTGAAATTTTAATATACTTTGGATAAAATAAGTGTAGCCTTGAATCAAATACATGCAACCAATTCTTTCAGGTTAGTTTGATAGTTTGAGTTTTATATAACATTTTAGACATTCTTGGATGTATTGAAATGAAAAATGTATTATTACAATATAAACCCATTTATATTTTTGTTTGATATTCCACATTTTCTAAAGGTTAACACATCTTTTCGCTTACTATTTGAAAAAAGAGAAAATAATATATTTCAAAATAAATTTCATATACTCTTTTGTTAGTAGGAAATGCTGTATATTCTGGTGTATTTGAAAAGAAATAGCAGGCAGGTAAAAGGCTTAAACTGCATTATAAGTACTCGCATTGCTCCCTGACCAGTAAAGCAATTTATCAGGGTCTTCAGGAGGTTAGTGAGATTGGTTCAGCTTTGTGCCGCAAGTCAAAGGTTGTACGACCCAGCTTAAGTGCACGACGGAGTGTGAATGAGGTGTAAGAATCCGATTACATGCTCAAAGCCGAGTTTAAATCCCTGCAAACATTTTCATTGCCAACACAAAAACACACACACACACACTCACACAGATGTGGAAATACTCACATTCCACTGTTGGTGTGTTTGGCTTGTTCAGATCCTTGAAAAAAACACTTGTGGATGTTGATGTGGTCAAATTAGAACACTGCCCTACATCAAAAACACATTTACAATCAATCACTTATCCAGAGTGAGATTGTCTACCACGCACAAATAATAACGTCCAAGCCTTTTTAGTTCCACTCGAAGCAGTCAAACATATCAGATGGATTTGCATTTGGCTCATGGAAATTTAGATTGAAGGATGGTCGTTCTGATGCATTGCTACACAGCCTATTAGCTTCGCCCCTGCTGTTAGCCATATTTTCGCGTGCCTTCGCTTGAATCCCTTGCTGGCAATTTGCATTGTTAATCTTTCAAAAGCTTATTAGTTAGGCCCACTATACATGTGGTTGATAAATTGTAAATGTACTTTTCCAGAGCTTGTATGCTTAGCTAAATCGTTTTGGCGTACACCTGCTGAACAGATCAAGCCTACGTTTGTTTAACGCAGGCAAATATTTCTTCTCTGGCAATGTTCTGTGTTTCTCTGAATTCTCAACTGTTCACCTCCCTAAAATCTCCCCGTGGCCCAATAAGCATGGCTTCTCTCTTACGCCAGGCTCATACAATAAATGGATCATCACTACATTAGCAAGCTAAGCTAAGCGCTAAAGCAGATGTGCGACACTGACAGCTGGAAGGGGCACAGAGTTATGCGGGCGACCCGGCAGGTCCTCGCTTTCACAGAGCCCTTGCTCCAGCTGGCAGGGACATTAGCATGCGTGTGTGTTTGTATTGTGCTGATTGCCATGCGAGGCTGTGATCCATCACCGATTGTAGTGATGGAGTGTGACACGGTGAAGCCTGTCGGCCTGTTGTAAGACTCCAGGTGTACAGCAAACAGAAGCGAAGGAAAGGTTCATGAAATGGGATTCATTAGCATCCGTTAGCACAGGTCACAGATGCACATTTTTCTCTGTAGTGATGCAAGTGTTGGAAGTGAAAGCAGGAGGAATGTACTGTAACATGCTAACCTGCTAATAAAGTCCATGCTAGTTGAAATGCTAGTGCTTGTCCTGACAGTTTAATCGTTGAAGACTGGTTGAGAGAAGTTTGGCCTTATGGTGAGAACATAGCTGTACTGGTCTTTTTAAGATATCTAGCCCAGACTTGCCCAGAAATCTGTACAATGTGTCTTTTGAAGGTTATTTAGGTGGATAGTAGTTTTAAAGGCTAAAATAAACTATTCTGTTGTTCAGTTAATCATTTTGTTTGTATCTTTCTCATATCTGTGTTCTCCTTTTTACAGCCTGTTCAGCAGAAACAGAAAAGGTGTGTAATGTCTCGTCTGAGGAGCACCTGCAGCCCTTTAAGGACAAAATGGAAGAATTTCTCACTAGAGGTAAAAAACAAAACATTGCAAGCCTAAGCCCTGTTCAGACGGTTATTGTTTTACATAGATTCTGTTTTTATTGCCACTTAGAAAGGAATTTTTCTTTTGCGTCCCATGGATTTAAACAAGAAACTAAAGTAATATTAGCCATAAGAAATTTATTATTGGGTTAAATTCCAAAGACAGCATTTATGTTTGAAATAATTTTTCAAAAGCGGTTCATGATTCAGTTTTTTTTTTTGTCAACTGAGTTTTTTTACTGTGAATTGACCATGCTCTGAGATACTGAAAGCTGCAAATGGTGTGTGCAGTCAATGAAACCGACAACCATCATAAATATATAATTATAATATAGTTGTATATACTGTATGTTAGTAGTATAGTTGTATAGGCCTGTTCCATGAGTTTATTTTCTTAAATAATTCAGTTGAAGCATGGTTGAAAAGCAATGTCTGATTTTCATTGGTTAACATTCATAGAATTTTTATTTATTATTACTTTTGTCAGATTAAAGTTATTTATGAGACCATTGTGAGTTTTTCTTTCATTGACCAAAGGGTACCAAAAATTTTGTCCACGTGTGTGTGTGTATATATATTTACAATTCACTTTAAGGTTACTGAAAGAGGTTTGAGTTGGTTCTTGACAAGTGAACCCAAATGTCAAGTTTTTGCAAAATTGTTCATCAATTGTTCATTCAGAGTGGTTCACAAACAAGTCATCAAAGTACAAAGTACTTTTTCAGGATTTTAATATTTTTTTATTTTCTATGCAAATGCATTTCCCATTAGTGAGTTCTTCACTAAATTATTCAGTCTTTCCAGAAATAGCTATTCAAGTCATCTAATTAAATTGCCAGTATTTTTTAATATCACATTATATACTGCAGATATGCCTTCTTATGCATCATTGCCTATATAAATAAAATGACATCACTCCCACGCCAAATATCAAGGAGCCATGCAAATATTCTTTTACAGACGTCATCTTGGGAAACAATTAAAGTCTGAATAATGCTAAGATGGATGTACAGTGACCCTGTGTGAACGGAGAGATGAGGTGCTGAGAAATAAATGTGACAGAGGCTCTGTGAAGGCCTCTGGGAGCCAACAAGAATTCTGGGAAATACATCTGACCTGACCCAGACCCGATAGTTCCAACATTATTTATGTAAAGCTAGTGACATGAAAAAGTGAGAGTCCTTAATTTCATTATTCTCACTAATTTCATCCACGTTGCACCCCGACGCGTTAATCGCTAATTCAAGCCTTTCAAGTATTTTGTTTCTCTGATGAAGGCAAGCCGAACGATCTTTTATTATAGTTGCTCTCGTTCTTGTTTATTTACCTTCTCTATTCTCCAGCTCTGCTTCGATCCATCTCTGTTTGATATGGTTTCTGTTCTCTTGTTTATTTCCTCTAAGTGTGTCTGAGTCAACCTGCCTGATCTGTATGTAGCACTGAAGACTGTTTCTGTCGGCACTTTATTCTGGTCAACAATTCATTGGCCTCTTTTCGTCTTTCGCACTCCAATCATCTTCAATTGCCATGGTGTAACCTCTTTTTCCATCCCTCAACTTGACGTTAGCTGGAACGTCTTTCTATTTTTCATTCTCTGCTTCACTACAAGCTTAAGCAAATGCTAAATGTGTTGCCATCTCTCTTTCTTTGTATTCAAATTGGTCCTCATAACAAAACCCACATGTGCTCTGGCGGCAGGGTGGGGTCCTCGCTGAAAGGCCCCCTCCTCATCTCTACCCCTTTGATCTAGAGACTCGTGGGTCTCCTTCACTGAGCTCTCAGATGGGTGACATGACCACGGAAAGACCCCCTTCAACCCTCCACACTGCCTCCAGTTATAGAAACGGACAGAAAGGGGATCGGAAAAAAGGAATGGTCTTATTTTTTGTTATTTGTATGATTTTGAAACTCCAGGAGAGTAACAGTCTCTGGCTCCAGCGCTTCAACCACTACTGTTTATTTTTCAGAGCATGAAATTAACTACAGAAAGGAAGAGAGAAAGAAAAACTGAGTGAGACAAGCGTGTGTGTGTGTGTGTGTGTGTTTGAGAGATAGAGACCGTCTCCGTGCTGTTTGGTCTACACTCCGTCTTTTCATACCATTGCTGTACTATTTCCGCTGCTCTGGGCACTGAGAAGCAATGTGATAATCCATTTACCATGGAAACGGGTACAATTCATAAAAGTAATAGTTATGAGTGCCTTAGCAATCACCACTAAAGATCAAAAAACATTAAACAAAAATGAAAGGAATAGTTCACCCAAAAATAAAAATGACCCATCCCAAGCCATCCTAGGTGTATATGATTTTATTCTTTCAGACGTCAGAGTTAAAAAAAAAAATACAAATATTACCTTTTTCTTCCAAGCATAATAATGCTGGTGGATAGTGGCTATTATTTTGAAGCTCCATACATATTATATATCCATCGTAAAACTAACCTATATGCCCCAGGGGGTCTTTTAAAGAAGATTGTTGGGTTTTTGCAACAAAAATATTCCTATTTTTAAAATTATAACTCAAATCACTAACTTCCAGCAACGGTATGATGTATGACGTAAGCTGCATTCGTTCTTATAGTGAAATCCTGACATTTTTTTTGAACTTCTTGTTTTTGGCTTTTAATTCATTACTGGCATTTAGTATTGCTCTATCCTCGTTCAACTATTCTCTTCTGAGCTTACGTTATCAATGCGGCTTACGTCATACATCGACTCAGAGGTCAGCCAAGAAGCCAAAACTTGACTCTCAAGTGAAACGCGCATATAGCCGATGCTGGAAGTCAGTGATTTGTTGCAGGAGTTGTAATTATGAAAAGAGAATTTTGTTACAAAAACCCATCGATCTGCTTCAGAAGACAGGTGTTAACCCCCTTTTATGATTGATATATACAATTTATGGAGCTTCAAAATTATGACCACTATCCACCATCATTACCAAGCTTGGAAAAGTCAGGATACATTTTTTAAAATCTCTCATCTGAAAGAAGAAAGTCATATACACCTAGGATGGCTTGAGGGTGAGTAAATTGTGGGGTAATTTAAATTTTTGGGTAAACTATTCCTTTAAACTATCAGTTTAAAATGTTGGGTGTGAACTGAAGTGATCTGTGTTTTGGGGATTCTCTGGTTGCACAGAATTGTTGTGGTGAGTGGTATCAAAATGTGTTTGAACACTGGGCTCGTCATTCAATTTATTAGCGGATCACAGGAGACTCTCCATGCAGGAGTAGATGAAGTGACATTGACATTACCGCGGTAATGACTTCAGAGACCCGCTTCTCCATCTGCAGTCAAACTACGCCTCATCAAATGTTCACGCTGAGGCTGTTTGCCAGTATGATTTTTCAATGAATTGCTCCTTGATATTTTATGTCAGCGGATTACAACTGGCTTTCGTGTAATCAGATTTTCGAGGGTTTATGTTAGTCATGAAGATCATAGACCTGCAAAGACTTACGCAGACATGTATTTGCAATCTCACACCTCTCACTGCTGTCTGTTTGTTTAAAACTGGAACAAATCGCTGATAACCTTTGCTGATAACCCGTGTCGTTCAGTGACAAGCAAAACAAAAACATATTTTAAAAGCATAAAAGTCGGTGTCACATTTACAATGTCCTATTTTTATTCCCACAGCCAAAGCAGAGCTGGAGCTCCAGGAAAAACAGCTCACTGACACGCAGAGGATGTAAGTTGTCTTACTGTGTTAACTGTGCCAAGTCTCTTGTTCACTTATTATTGTGTCATATTGGTTATGTCTCCTCTGAGTGTGTGTGTGTGTCTGTTTGTGCATTAGCTTCCACTTCTCTGTCTCTCTATATCTGTGTACTTTTCCCTCATTTGTGGATTACTAATAATGCAATTCACTTAGATTGATTGACAGTTTGTAGACTGTCTTCTTTAAAAGGGGCTGTTTTTCAAAACCTTGGCTCTTGGAGTGGAAAAAAGAGCAAATATGACATGTCAATTAATTCCTAAAGGTCTTTGTGTTCATTGTCTGAATGTTGCAGTTTCTTCCAAGTGCTAGTCTAAAGATTGCTGTGGGCGAAAAGAAATTACACTTGTCGTTCTTTATGTAAGAGCATTATTTTTATAAGCTAAAATTT
The DNA here is from genome assembly GCA_032357445.1 of Enteromius radiatus. Classification (NCBI taxonomy): domain Eukaryota; kingdom Metazoa; phylum Chordata; class Actinopteri; order Cypriniformes; family Cyprinidae; genus Enteromius; species Enteromius radiatus. The sequence continues at coordinate 5,584,153 of JAUCMS010000031.1, read as the reverse complement.
CACATGCTTGAAGTAAGCCGATCAATTTCACAATTCCTCAGTGTAAACTTTCTAATCTTATTTTGTAATATTTTGTTCATAGTGTCATGCTTTTCTTTGAATGCTTTCCAGTTTTCTGGAGCTGTGCGTGTTTTTCTCAGTCAAGCCTAAGGCGGGAGAGAAGGAGGTTTCACCAAACACATTCTTCACAGTGTGGCACGAGTTTTCGTCAGATTTTAAGGAGCTCTGGAAGAGAGAGAATAAATGCTTGTTGCAGGAGCGGTGAGGAATATTATGCCTCTGTTGCTATTTTGTTTGTCTGATCGTCTTCACTGCAAGTCACCTTTATTTCTATTAAGTTGTAAAGCAGCTCTAAAAGACTGTGATTATTTAGCTCAAGTCAGCCAATGCAATTTATTGAACTCATTTGCATATTTTTCAGGTTGAAAGCTGCAGAAGAGACTTTCAGACAAGCACGAGAGAAGGCTACCTACAACGTAAAACCTAAACATGCATCAGGGATAGTAAGTATCTAAAAATCCCTCAATTGACATTATAAGAAATGAATAACGGACTCTTAACAGTGTAAATGTAATTTCAACCATGATGTGTTTCACTTTCTTCTCGCTCAGAAAGCCAAGCTGGGACAGAAGATGTAAATTTCTGCTGTACTGAATCCAACAAAACTCCTTTTAGCCCGGTTCTTTCTTTGTTTTTGTATTTTTAATTGACAGTTACTTCAAGAATAATAGCCAAGAAAAGGTTTTCATTGTTTTAGTACATGAACATGCTCAGAATTTAGTCATTTTTGTGGTTATGAAGACAATCAAAGCTTAAAGTGCCCAAATTATGATAATTTTGGCAGCCTACTAGAAAACATTTTGATAAATAGTTTCTCTTGCATTGCTGTAGCACCACTATTTTCACTTCCTGTCTAAAATACTCTCTTTTCTCTTATTCTGAGTCTGATCTGATTAGTTTGCTGGTCAACCGCGTACAGCATGTCAGAAATGTAACTTTACATTTTTCAGTTTCAACTGTGACATTGCTTGTTGGAAGTCCATGCTAATTGTTCTTTGAGGGTGGGCCAAAGCAAGGCAGTATGCAAGCGTTACGCTAATATATATCATGCTGACAAAGAAGTTGTGAAATAATGGCAGGACAACAAACGAGGCGTTTCAGGCAAGTGTTTTCTGTTAGAGAGATTAACTCCATTTGGCATTTGTAATTTTGCTGATTGTTACATGCGTAAACAGCTGTATTACACAGTAAAGAAAAAGGTCAAAAAAGAAAAGCATAATGCCATAGGTGCACCATACATTGAAGCCGTCTAGCCACTATTTTACAAAAGCATGCTGAATATTTAGTATACATTGAATAGTATAGAGATTTATTTTCAAGAAAGTAGCGAAAGATCTATTGTAACCTTTATTTATCATAAAATAGCACTCTTATTTGTAGGTGAAAGCCACAGTATTTAATGAACTAGAGCAGATAAATAGAAGTTTTCATAAAGGATGACTAATGAAACAATCTGCTTCTAATGTTTACGCTGAACTGGCAATGGCATTTAAGAAAATGGATATAGTTGAATACATAAAGAAATGGCAATCTCAGATATATGTGACCTGTATAAAGTCATACAAATGTGTTTTGCTGATTCATATCTGAAGAACCACAGCCATCTTATTCTTTAAATGGAAATTTGATCATATTCAGCGTCCATAGTGTCCTCTACAGGTGTTTTATATTCCAGCCTATGAAATTGACACAGAATTGAGTGATATGTTGTGAGTTTCTCTGTTCCAACTGAACTGTGAGATGTTTAATGAACGGTTGTTGAGAAACATATGCAAATATTATGATTTATGACTTATACCATTCTGTATTTTATGTGTACAGCTGTTGTCAGTAGTTCAATAACCTTTAATTTACCTAAATGTATTTTCAATTAAAGAAGCTGACAGCTTTATAGCTCATGCGTGATCATTGCTGTGCTATTCGCTGTGTGTCGCATTAAGAAATGAAGAACTAAAGCAGCTGCCATATGAATAATTTATATTTCCTTTATGAGAAACTGTAGAAACTCACAAACACAAAGGTGCACAGAAATATAAAAAAAGGCAAAAGACGTATTGTAATTTGAAATAATAGATTTATTTTTAGAAGACATGTTTATTATATATTTTATATATATTCATAGATTTTCTATGGTTGCTTTATCATATAATTTCCTTTATCTACACTTTTTTTTTTTTTGCTATTTTGTTAAATATTGTCATTAATGCAAACGTGTCTGCTAGACTTTAAGGTAAAGATTTAACTATTTTGAATCTCGGTTTATGTTGTGCACATGACTCATTATAACAACATTAAGGCTCAAACTCTCTACAGGCTTGATCAAAGTCAGCCCAGAATGGATGAACTGAAACCAGGGGCATCATTTCCATCGGATGCAGCAAAGCTAATGGCAGCACCAAGTCAAAATATAGTTTATCCCCATCTGACAGCCTGTCCTTAGTCAAAATATAGCAAACCCCCTCTAATTTCCTGTCGATAAGGTCCACAGTCACTCAGCATCCTTTCATGTTTTCTCCTGTCCTTCATTAGTGCTGATATATACAAAGACAAGATGGTGAAGATAGATGGCGGTCAGACCAATTCCACTGTTCTCAAGTATCAAGAGTAATAGAGTGCAACAGTAACCTCCCAATATTTCAGGCTTGGTTCCGAAAGTATTTCTCTCATCATTTTTCATCAAGGGATATTTAAAACATTTTTGTTAAAGAGTTAAACCAACAGCTAAGTGATCCACAACATTAAAAGGAAAAGAAAATGTGAAAAAGGCAAAGGTACAAGACTTCATTTTAATATGAAAAAGAATCCCAATGACATAATCAAAATGAAAACTATGTATAAATATAAAACTATTGATTTGAAAATGTGTATTATATACAGAAATTATATTTTTAGGGTTTTTTTTGTGTGTAAAATATACAATTCAAAATAAAAAATACACTTTGCAGTGGCCAGATCTTTTCTGAAAGGTTGCAGAATAATGAGTAATGTAGTTTTTTAATAGGAAATCAAACATTTAGCATAATTATTTACAAAAATTAGTTGAGCTAATGCATAATAGGTTCAACGGAGGCATCTAACTATCTATTAATAACATCAGGGGCCAGTTGCATAAAAGGTTAAGACTAGTTTCAAAAGTTAGTCAGCTAAATTTTTCTTTAAGACTGCTCACCATTTTATATAATTCGCTTACATAAAAACGTATATTAGTCTAAGGTAAATACAAAAAATAAAACAGATTATTCTTGGCTAACTGCTAATTGGTCAGACTAGCTCTTAAGACACTGTCTTAACAAGAAGGCTAAGTTTATGCAACTGGCCCCAGGTCTATCTCCAATGATTTGTAAGCTATCAATTAAAATGAGTTCAATCAAATCCCCAATAGAGAAAAAGCATGGGATGTTTACTTCCGGAACCCTGACTGTTGCACTCTATAGAGAATCAGCATTGCTGAGGTAAAGCAGGAGACCGCTGAAATACAGACGCTCCATGTTTTGTTAGAGAAAAGTTTTCCAGAGGTCAAATGTCAAACACTGTTCATTTAAAGCACATGAATGTTATTTACTGTTCTATGTAATAGTATTCTCAGCTTCATTATATTTGTCAAAAAAGAAGAAAAATCCAGCTTTGTGTTTCATCCCTGCTCGGCAGCTATTAAGCATGCTGTGGTACAGTCCAGACATAATGAAGGTGGTCAGTCTTCTGATTAGCTGTTGTCTTTGGCAGGTTTCACACATCGATTGTTGGGCAGCCCCAGTTTTTCCAAAAGGATTTTGAGGCACTGTTTCATTTGTGTGCCTTCTCAGTACGCGGCATTGACATTAACAGACACACATTTGCACTGCTTGATTCGCTGAACTTTCCGTTGTCGGTACGGCGGCTGTAGCCCAGGACAGTGAAGCCGTACGGTGACCGTGGTTATTCGGCTGGGCCGACAGAAAGCACAGGACTGGAATGAAGTGTTGTGGTCTGGCGTGGATGCTGTTTTTCGATTTCGATGTGAGGTTTGAGATGTCAGGTGGCGGGGGATGTAGAAGGAGTTACACTGGCCATAGCAGAACCTGTTGATGACGGTTCGGCTCAGGCACCCCTCCAGGCTTACTGTTTGACGCAACGGCTGTGTTTTGCACCAGTCGCTCTTTAGGTATTTCCTCTCGGTAACCACCAGGGCCTCACGACTCGACGACAACATGTCGTGTTTGCCTTTCTGTCGCCGTGCTGATGTGTGCTGGGGCAGTGATGCTAGTGTGTGGGGTGGTGATGACAAATCATTGCCTTTTAGCTTGTAAGGGGAGGGGATGGAACCCTGGGGGCGGGGTTTCTTGGTCTCTGTCGATACAAAAAGGGTCCATGCCAAAATGGCAGGTATTGCAAGCTTCCAGAACATCCTGAGAAAAGATACAAAATAAGCAGAAACTTTTGTTAGGGATTCAAATGTATATTTTGTCAAAGGAATAGAATAGTCTGTCATTATACTATGAACTATGTCCAGCATTTACTCAGAAAAAAATGAATAAATAAATTTAGTAAATTTGCATAATTCTGATTCACTTGCCTCATCAAACATAAAAATAGCTAGTAACCAGCATTTTTACTACTATTTGATTCACTCATAAAACACAAATAAATAAAACTAGTAACCAACAAAACCAGAAAAAGAAAAAAAAAAGGAAAGAAAGAAAATATTGTTAGGCTGTGTAATAACCCCCTCCAAAATGCCATCATTCACCAAACAAATTCCAAATACGTTTCCAAAACTTACATTACAAACACACATCTATTTTTATTTTGGCCTATTTTGCTCTAAACACGCATTTAGTAACTTTTAACTGAAATGGAAATCCCCCGCCCAGATTCAACGACGTCTCACACTGAAAAGAACAGACTATTAAGATTCTCTTGAAAATATTATGGGCTTTTTATTTGGCATTGTGAATGTTTTATTTTTGTGTAGATTTGTTCATTTTCACTGGAGTCAGACTACACTGTTTGCATTGTATGTTTTTTGATCACTAAAAAGAATTCATTCTTTTGGGACACTATTTTTGCTATGTTTTTAATTCACTAAAAATAATCTGTTCATGTGAGTCATCCCTACCATATATTTATATATATATATATATATATATATATATTAGGAAGATGCATCACTAGTGACTGTTGGGCCGTTATAAACAAGCCGTCCGCCATATTGTAGTGGTCTTGACTTGACATCATATCACCGTATGATGGTCTGCAAACCCAAAGCCTCTGCATGTGTGAACCTACAGTATGGTGAATGACGTCAAGTGGACCGTTTCAAGATGGTGGACATGTGTACATGCTTGGAGTGGTCGAATTGGATGTCTATACGTGAAAGCACTTTATACAAGCACAACTGTCTGGAAACAGTTGTGAGTAAAAAAAATGGTTCTCAATCTTGTATTCATTACTTGTAAAAACACATGTACTTACTCATTACTTGTAATTCCCCCTTACAAAACATGATACAAGTAACAAGATACTGCAAATGATTATAATGAAGTGTTAACATCATACAGTATCCACAGTTGTGTTGGTGATAACATGGTGCTTTGTGGAAGTTGTAGATGAATAGACCAACGACTGCCCTTTTACAGAACCTTGTCTATTCTTAAAAAGCAGCGGTTCTTATGTAATGCTGATAAAGTTAAACCCTGTCTTTGGCCTGAACCCTCAGTCTTGTTTATCATGGCGCCCTCTGTCAATTTTGCTTTAGATAACCCTCTGATAACCTCTGACATTTCCTATGCTCTATAACCACTGGCATTGTCTGTTTCATTCATGTTCACTCTCTTCTCATTGCCAATCTCTTTCATCTGGTCTGTTAGGTAAATTGGGAATAAGGCACAGTTGTATTTCATCTATTTTAAAGACACAGTCTTTAGTTTGTTTTTATGTCCCAGAGGCTTTTTTTTTTAAGGATTTTTATGTTTTTCACATAGACCAGCCAGAAGAGCTCACAGAAAGCCTGGAGCTAAACAACATGAGAAAGTTACATAAAGAGCTACAGTATTACTTTCTTTTTCACATGATAAAAAAAGAAAAGTTGAGCAACATTGAAGTCAAGAAAATGTGAATCTTTCTCTAAAAGACCATACATACACAGGTACGTATAACATAATCTTGATTTGTCAGGTTTGTGTTTTTTCAAAAAAGTTACCATTTGATTTCATTTTCTTTTGGAATCGTTACTAATCCTCACATCATTCCACATCTGTATGACTTTCTCGACTAAAGCTTTCGAGCTTGGAAAATGATTCAAAGCACCACATTCAAAATCTTCTGAAGCCATAATATGGCTTTGTGAGAGAATCAATGTTTTTTGACTTGAAGAGCTCAAGATTCATGAACAAATTGTTCTTGAGTAAAATCTTTTACTGATGATTTTTCGGTTCAATCTATGTATTATTCCATTTCTCCCATAAAGATATTGTATGACTTAAGAAGGCATCAAATACAGTAAGTTTATAATATAGTATGGTGCTTTTTCTCCTTTTTGAAGCTTGAAGCTTGAAGGCTCCAGCCCCGATTGCTTGTAACTGAATGGAAAAGAACAGCTAGCTCAGTTTTGAACCAACACAACAACAACAACAAAAAAAAAACTATTATATTTTGGGTTAACTGTCCCTTTAAGCTTTTTAAATCTGGGTTACTGGGGAAAATCGGCTACTTCTGAAGCTACAGTTAACTGTGACTCACATGGTGGCAGAAGGGAATGGATTAATCATCCGTATCTCCCTCCGTCAGTGTCGCCGGCAGCCATTAATGCTGTTTACTTTTACACCAGTCCCAGAATGCTCATGCAAATAAACAGGGCCGCCCATCAAAAGGGAATGCTACAGAAGCCATGAGGTTACGAGGAAGTGGCCTTTATGTCTCTGCTGAAGTAAGGTTAAATAATGAGGGCTTTGCTTATGCCGGTGGTGAGATATGCAGGGGACATGTAAACAGTGGGGAGAGCACCATGTGAACATTATTAGATCAGGATGTGGAAAGTTTATCAGTTTTGGGTTTCTCTCCTTCAGATGACCACAGGCTGAATTGAAGGCCTGGTTTACTGGTAGCTCAAGATTATGTGTGAAGAGACAGGGAATGCCAGGATGTGACAGTGACTCAGAGGACTGTGACATACATACACAAACACACCCCCAAGCTCACTTGTCTATACCTGAAACACATTTCAGACTGAGAAAGTGAATCACACACACACACACACACACACACAGACGTACACAGACTATAAATCTCCCCTGAGAAAAAATGTGGTTTGGAGATAATGACAGTGTCTAGTTGGAACATATGCAAGAAAATAAACACAAACCTTCTATCTTTCTCTCATCTGACTGTGTATGTGAGAAAGTCAAGGACGGATCATCCACACTGTAAGAAATAGTGTGAATGTGACTGCAGTTACTGGACCTTTTACTGCAGTTTTTATACAAGTATTTTTACACTTGACTGTAATTGAAAAGCACCATAAAGAACAACATAGCACAGCAATTTTTTTTTTTTACTACAGTAATGTTATGGGATTTCCCAGCATATACTGCATCATTAATAAATGATTATGATTATATTAAATAAATATGCAGGTCATATTCCTCACCTAGAATAACGTGGCAGTTTTTTACAATCAGTCAATTCAATAATCAACATGAAATAACTTTATGGCATTTAAGCAATTCAAGTTTAGTATTATGTGAGTATTATGAATAAATTAACAATGCACTTAAGTGTTAAATACATTTATATATAATTTAAATTATTAATGTAAACAAATACATGTGAGTACATGTAAATATACTCAAAATACATACTGTATGTGTGTGCATTTATATATACGTAATAAATAAACCCAGTATACAGATAAACATAAAAAAATATATATTTTGGAAGCGATTAATCATGATTATTTGTTTAACAACACTAATATATATATATATATATCTGTGTGTGTGTGTGTGTGCGTGTGTGTGTGTGTGTGTGAATTAATAAAATGCCATAAAAATATAATAATGCAACATTGTGGTTTTCGCAGTATTTTGTTAATGGCCTAGCTAATTATTCATCCATTCTCCAAATCATATGTTGGGTTATGGGAGAGCTGGCTCATGGAGAATACACAACAGAAAGGCTTAGGTGGGAATCAAAACTGGGACTCTCCATGATGGTACCACCAAATGGTCTAGTCCAGGGGTGTCCAAACCTGTTCCTGGATGGCTACTGTCCAGCAGAATTTAGCTTCATTCATAATTAAGCACATTTGAACCAGCATGTCTTCAGACTAACTAGAAAAGTCTAGACAAGTGTGCTGAAGCTGGTTTGGAGCTAAACTCTGCAGGACATTGGCCCTAGAAACAGGATTGCGCACCCCTGGCCCAGTCTATACTGTTACACTTGGCAGTATTTAACATGGCACTGTTAATCATAGAATAATTTCCATAATGTACATGACAAAAAAAAAAAAAAGAATAATATGATTTTTAATGACACAGTAAGCGGTAATTTCCTGAATGCTCTGTGTTTTGCTGAAAAACTACTATTTCACATTGAAACTTTTTTACAGATCTTGTTCCCACAGAACACAGCTGCTAAAAAGAGTTTGAGCCGAATGACTGATGTAAGAGAATCAGTGTAGCGTAAAACAACCAAACCACAAGTACCAGCATCTCTCATTGAGCAGAAGCCAGCATGCACAGCCAGTGATACCAGCATTTGACCGACCACTGTCAAAACCCACAGCGAACCTTCCCTCACACTTCCACAACATCTCCAACCCAAAACAACGGTCACACGAAGCCACATGTCAAACTCTGAAGCTCTCTCTCTCTATCTCACACCCATACACACATTAAAACACACAAACATCATTGCATGCATAAACACTAACTGGCGCCACAAAATTATGAATTTGACAGGAGTTATCATCACAGCAATTATGTACCTCCCTCTGCCACAAGACAATGTCTTTACAGAATACTTATGCAACACATACACACACACATTTACTGACTGCATTCAAACTAATTTCTCCAAGCACGTTCCTTATACGCTGTAGGTTGGTCAAATGGAACAATGTTTGGATTGCATCAAGCTCTTCACACTTTGGAGGGCAATTAACCTACACATGGCTTACTTTAGCTGTCTCTTCGTGCTAAGCTGGGTTTAGAAAAAGTATTTTGATGAAACTTTGTTCATTGCTTCAGCTTCAACATTACAGGTCATGAAACGTGGAAAGCGTGAAAAATTCATTTATTCAAATCCAGAGGCTGAGCCATCATCACAACAACAACAACAACAACAAACTCACAATCGCAAAAGCCTTTTAATGCTTTTTAAACATGTCAAGACTACATCTGCCCTGAAGCCCAGTCTCTTTATTAATGCTCTCTTTTTTTTCCCTTAGGCAAATTCTAATTTGAACAATTTCATTTGAACATACTGTACAAATGTCTGCAATTTTAAGTGTATTTTTTATGTAAACACGACAACTTTTTTAGTGACCAGTGGGCACATATCTCTATATAGAAAATATAGGAAAGATTACGATAATGAGAGGTTTCGCCCACAAGTTGCCAGGTGCATTCCTGAGTAAACACCTAGAAATGGCAGCATGAATTAAACTCCACCAAGCTGTCAAAAGTCGCTTCTAATATTATTTCCACTTTCAGTTGTTTTTAAAACATATATTTATTGCAAGAAGAAGAAGAAAAAAAAACAAAAACATGAACAGTCAATTTTTTATGCCCAATGCCTTTGTTATTATTCCATATCACAACAGCTGGGATGTTCTACCATGACAATATGGAGTGCTGAAAACACTGAAAAATTTACATTGTATCACAGAGACTAAAGACAAGTGGCCATCAAAAAAAAGCCAAAGTGCATTTAGGATAAGTAAGATTGTACAGAGAGGTTTGCAAACTCCAGATGAATCTAGATTTCAGCTTGGGATACTGTATGAAGTGTTTCCACGGTGTGATTTGTCACCATGTGGTATATGGGTATCTGTATCAGAGAGAGTAGATGGAATATCTGTGGTTTGGGACTGTCGGGTCAGACTCATGTTACAATGCATAGCTGAGGTTTGAAGTGTGGTTAAACAGTTCAACCATATCAGTGACTGAATTCTCTGATGGCTGTCGTCACATAATGCTTTGAGTCTGACTTTAACTCCATCAAATACACACACAACACAGAGTCAGGTCTATCATTCCCATTTCACATCTACTATTGTTAACGTAGGATAATTACAATTACAACAAATGAATCCTAACCTAATCTTATTATGACAGCATAAACCTTCCATAAAATTAACCCTAACCAAACCCTGCCCTAACCCTAACCCTCAATCATAGGCACACATTGCTATCATTCTCAATAGTACTGGTTAATGAAGGAGTGGTGGGGAATTAGAAGGTCACTGGGAAACTCAAAGGCTGTCAGGCTCAAATCCGCTCAGTTTAATGCGCTCTGAGGGGCAGTCACCACTTTGAACTGAGTAGCGGCTGATCCGTTTCCATGCACTTCTTTATAATGCCAATCATGCATTTTGGTCGCAAACACACACACACACACAAGCAGGACTGATACCGATACTGTCACACATCCTCACACGTTCCCTCATGCACATGTCCCCATCTTCAAACATTCACCATCAGACTCACTCTCTCCATCCTTGCTCTCAGTAGCAAAACTCTATGATTAACGGTATTGGTTTAATAACAGTTAGATAATAAAGAACTACTTACAAACACTAAATAATATCAGAAGGATTTAAATATGGAAATATGGGTTCTTTGGCTTGTTACAGCAGCAGAACCTAATTAGAATTTTTTTCCCCCACACTCTTAAAAAATAAAGGTTCTTCATTGGAATCTATGGAACCTTTCCACTGCGTAACATGTTCTTATAATGGAAAACAGTTCTTTAAGATTATTAAATTGTTCATTAACCTAAGAAAAATTTTTAATGAACTGTTCACAGAAAGGTCCTTCGGTGAACCAAAAGCATTATTGCTGCAAAAACTCCCTTTAGGAACCTTTATTTTTTAAGAATGTGTATACTAGATTCTAATATAATTCTAATAGAAGAATCTTCTTTTTAGAATGTACCTGTAGATCTGGAGTTCCGAGTCACGATTTATTGCTGTGATTCCTTGAGAGGTCACTTAGAGGTCAAAGGTCAAGCAGCAGGTCAGAGATCGGCCAAGCCTCAGAGCTCCAGATGTAGAGAAGCAGTGTGGCTATCCATCAGAAGTACAAAACAGCTCTCCTGAAGACTGTGCCGTGTGCGTCTCCACCAGCCTTTCCTGTTTGAATCCAGCTCTGCAGAGGCCAAACTGAAGCAGTCACGCTTTATGGCTCATAGTTCCCCAGTTTCACTCATTTATGTGGCATCCAGCTCGCATTCTGTTTCACAGAGTCTTTCCCGGTGAGTCTTTGAATCATCTTCTCTCTGATTTACTGTCACATCTCAGTGGCTCTCCAATGAGAAGTGTGTGAGTGTGAAGAGAGCAGAAGGAAAATCATCAGTTGCACACAAGTTCCAGAAAGATTCATCTACACCTCTCTCTCTCTCTCTTTCTCCCTCCCTCCGTCCCTCTCTTTTGGTCTAGCACTCTCTGATACCTCCCCTCCAGAAGCCCACTGTTAATCAACCAGTCCTGAAAACATATTGTCTCTCTTTCTCTCTCTCCTCTCGCTCCCTGAGCTGCAGCACTCAAGTTTGCATCCCTGGTTTAACCCCGTCCCTCTTGACTGCTGCAGTTAACACTCTCAGTTTTCAGTGTAACATCTTTGTAAATATAGAAACACTTCAATAAAGCTGTGGCTTTGATCCAGACGATCATTTTAAGCATATTTATATTGGTTTGATCAAAAAATGTGTGGGCTTGGTTTCTGGAACATTTTGGAACATTTTCACTGTGGCTTTTATTGAGGTCCCGCCTGAAGGTTTTTCTGGAGTGTCTTTCCAAATACAAAATGGTTTTCTAAACAAGTTTTGACTGCACATCAAGGCAAGACAAAGCAGATGTGTTATGTGGCCTAAAAAAGACAAAAGCTTTCAGATGCAAAATCATTAATCTTTCCTTCTACAGTTTATCATTTTAAGCTGAAATTTCGGTGCCATAAATCTTCATTTGGCTTGGGATTTTACACAGGACTGACTGTTCTCCTTTTGTTTTCTTTGCTTATTCTGTCATTCGTTCTCCCATTCTGTTGTTTGTGTGGTTTTGAACTCATCTCCATTTGACCACAATAAGAATAACATCCCTCTCTTGTTCCTTTTCTTCTCTCTCAAACGCACACACATGCACAATCTGGATAACTAGTGTGGAGAACATAGAACACACACAAAACGACATTTTACACAATGGTCTGACACAAATACGCAAATATTCTGGTTGAAATTAAAGTAACCGAAATACTCAGATATCATGTTGAATTCCTCACTGTATTGATAGCAGCGAACTAGACAGTTCAGTTCAGAGCTGACTGTTAGTGTTGGATGGGTTAGTCCGGACCTCAAGATTTAATGCTGTTCTCACCAAACTGACCAAATAATCAAACACAACAGTAACTCAAAGCCTCTTAAAGAAAAAGACCTGGTGGATGGAGTCATTGCCCTCTAGTGGTTAAAAACGCAATAGCAACCCTGGGGTTAGTATTTAGACAGTCGACAACATGCAAGCATTTTTGAAAAATGTATATATATATATATATATATATATATATATATATATTGTTGTTGTTTTTTACCACTACCATATAGTATATGAAGTCAAAGTTAGTTTTAAAAAGATTTAAAAAGTTATTTAAACAATTAAAATGTTATATAAAATAGTTTTAAACTATATATATATATATATATATATATATATATAGGACCAGCAATTTAATGTATTTTTTAAAGTTATTATTAGTGCTGTCAAGTGGTTTATTGCATAATTTTTTTATGTATTTTATGTAATTTATTGTGTGTATATATATATATATATATATATATATATAAAATACATACACATGCATATATACTGTATATATATATATATATTTAAAATATGTAAAGTTTATATGTTAAATATATTTATATATAATATACAATCTAAGAATATATAAATATATTTACATTTTCTATATATGAACTATATGTGTGTTTATTTATACAGTATATGTATATATATATATATATATATATATAATTCAAAAAGTACAGCGTACATATATAATGTAAACAAAAACGTTTGGAAGCGAATAATAGTGATTAATCTTTTGACTGCTAATTATTATTTAATATTTAGATTAAATTTAATTGTAATATTTAAAAGTAAAAGTAATTTATTATTACTTATTAAATGAAAAAAATATATTAATATTTAACAGTAAAAGTAATAGTAATGCATTATTACTTAAAAACAAAATCATAAGTCCTGCTCTCTGTCCACTTTTTATGTAAATATAATGAATAATAAAACAAAACTTTTTGTTTTGGCCCTTATATATTAACCTGGAATGGGACAGTACAAATGGGATGAGCACATGATGCACAACTCAGACCTGCATTCCTTTGCTCGACCACTGCGTGACAGCTCTGACTAGTCATGAACAGTAATACAGTGAAAGAAAAAGCAGTGCATAACTTTCAGATAAAGGACTGACTTTAATACATCTTCAAGTAAAAGTGTTTACACATGGTATAAAAAAATAAACGAAGGGAGCCAACAAAGAACCGATGAGACAGATTGCAAGACCAGTCGCTTTCAGATATATCCCATGCGACTTCACATGTGCGATAAGCAAACGTGTGCTAAATCCTTTATAGTGCAATAAAATCAATGCAAAAAGAGATGAAAGGTGAGTGGGAAGAGATCATCTCTGTGTCTAAAGCTTCTCGATTTTACACAATGTGCCTACGCTGTTATATTTAACTGTGGTTATGACTTTAAATTTTCTGGTTTTGACATCATTTGATCAGTCTACAGTTGGAGACAGTCCTGACAGACAGAAGAGAAGAGAAGATCATTTTCCTCTTTTGAAAGACATTGCTGCATTTCCCAAATATTAGAAGTCCATGTCTAACTGTCTTAAAGACTGAAACTAGCAAGTAGCAAGTAGAAACTGACGTAAAATTTCAGCCTCTTGGACATGCATGTGATTTGGTCCGTTGTCCAGGGTATTTGGGATCTGGACCAATCAGACGACAGAGATGAAGATGACAGCGTCCTCATCCTTGGTGGATTGTTTGAGGCTCAGCAAGATTGGACGACAGCAGGCAGCCTCTTCGATATCAGAGATTTTCCCTGAAACACAAGAAAAAGGAGAAACAAAAAGAAAGACTATTTTAAATGGTACTGGGCAGTGACAATAATAGATAAAACATCAGTGAATAAGTCCTTTCAGTGGGTCAGTTACACAAATCTGTGTCTGTATAGGAGGGTTATTTAAACACTGACACCTCATGACAGAACACACAAAACAACCTCAATTTCAGATATGGAAATTTCACCCAAAAAAGAAAATTGTTATCATTATTAACCCTCATGTTATTCCTAACTTTCTGGTGTGATTTTTTGTAGCTCTCAGGTTTTTTTTGCACACCAAGGCTGAATTTATTTGATCAAAAATAAAGTAAAAACAGCGATGTAATTTCTTTTTGTGATGGTAACGCTGAATTTTCAGCACTCCAGTCTTCTGTATCACATTAACCTTTAGAAATCATGATAACATCTTATATGGTGCTCAGCATGTTCATTATTATCGCTGTTGAAAATAGTAGATTGTAACAAAAAAAGCAGCTTGGACATTCTTCCTAATATCTCCATCTATATTCAGCGGAAGAAAAAAATCTCTCAATTTTCAGTTTTGGGTTATCATTTCCTACAACAGAAACATGACTACTCAAACAAACATGCACAGGAGCTACACATACAGGTAGAGGAAAAGCAGGGTTACCTGGAAGCAATGCCTTCCTTCAAAACAAGTTCTTACTTTTCTGTGGACAAGATAGAGAACGTGAACAGATACACATTTTGGCAGCTGTTGCAGCAAGAGACCAAAATGCAAAGTCATGCAGAGAGTGACAAACCACGAGTAAACACTCAAGTTATCCCTGCCGGACCTGTCATGACAACATTACGTGACATTACAAGGTTTGGGGATGGGATAAAGCACCAGACAAGCTTCATCTGACCAGAGCTGCTGTCTGATTGGTCAGGTAAGCTATCATTGAGGGGGCGGGGCCACTACCACTTACCACATTACGAGTGAACTTTTCAAATGAAGTTCTGC
Organism: Enteromius radiatus; assembly: GCA_032357445.1. Classification (NCBI taxonomy): domain Eukaryota; kingdom Metazoa; phylum Chordata; class Actinopteri; order Cypriniformes; family Cyprinidae; genus Enteromius; species Enteromius radiatus. The sequence goes on along the minus strand of JAUCMS010000031.1, from coordinate 5,568,785 downwards.
GATCCTGTATGCTTCCCAACTTTAGTCAACGAGATGAAGAGTGAAAAAAAGGAACTACAGCATGGTGCATATAAGTTTTTATTAAATATTATAATATGCCCATCTATTTGTGTCATTTCGTTGTTCTGTATCAGATCTAATCTGTTGAATCACTGATTTATTTTAGAGATTTTGGTTTATAACATATATAATATTTCCTCAAATAATACTATTTTATTGCTGTTATTAAAATAACATTATAATCATAATAACTAACCCACGTCATCCTATCCTACTCTAATCCCAAAGTGTGTTCTTGCATTTAAAAAAAAGGCAGATAAAAGAGTGGAAAATAATGCAGGGTCTCAACACAAGTTTTTAATTAGGACACTAAAAACACGGCTCTAATTACATTCAATGACTTACAAAAATAATATGCCAGATTCGGGTCTTTTCTCAGCAGATACTTTTATATACAATTACTTTAAAGCATTACTGAAAGATAACTTCACATATGCTACTGTTCAAAAGTTCAGGGTCAGTCAGATAAAAAAACACAAAAAAACACTTTTATTCAGCGAGGACACATAACAGTGAAAGTGACAGTAAATATGTTCAAATGAATTTCATTTACATTCTGTACTTTTGAACTCTCTATTCATCAAAGTATTTGTACTTTATTTGCCCCACAAAAATATTAAGCAGCAACTGTTCTCAACATCAATAAAATCATATTTTGAGCAACAAATCAGCATATTAGAATGATTTATGAAGAATCATGGGACACTGAAGAGGTTTTCTGGATTTTCTGGGTTTGTATTATCACATGTATTATTACAGTTATTAATATTAAATAAAAATAATATTTTAAATTGTAGTAATATTTCACAATATTACAGTTATTATTATTATTATTATTATTAAAAATGCAGTTTTTCGGAGCATTAAAAGACACCTTTAAATATATTTAAAATTTTACAGACCCCAAACTTTTAAACAGTAGTAAATCTGTATCAGTACATTCTTAATGTATTCAAGATTATGACTGTAAGTCAAATTGCTTAAAATATTTTACCTTTTTCTTAGCCTGCAGAAGCTCCTGGTAGGCACTGGATCTAATAAAACGGCTGTAAGAGTCACTCTTCATCAGCTTATAGATGTGTTCCTGATACACACACACACATTTACAGTACATTAGCATGTTTATAATTTAATAAATTCGTTCAGCTAAGATAATTAATTGCAAGGCTTGTTATCGTCAATTTTCATTAAAAAAACAATCATCAGTATAGCTGCTCAAAAGCTTAAACTCTTCACCTGTGCATCCTCAAAAGCATATCGACCGGGGTCTTTGACGTTCTGTGTGGTTTTGTCGTAGCTCTTCGAGTCAACGTTTATGGCACTGGGGGCTCCAGGAGCCAAAAACTCCTCCCAGATCTCCTGCACCCGTGTTGGCACCTCACGGATTGGCCTCCTCTTTAACTCCTGCACCGCCAGCCAGAATCTGAGTTTTGGATAACAAGAGAGAATGAAATAAGAATGAAAAAGCAGTTGCTCAGTGGAACCGGCTATTTTATAGTACTCTTCACCCGCCAGCAGGGGGCATAAAGGGGAATTGTAGGTGTACCTGAGGTTTTCAGAGCTAAATTCAGACTCCAGGAACTTGAGGAACTGCTCTCTCCCGACAGGATCTTTCAGCACCTCATCGATTCCAAAACCCCAGCGTCTAACTCTAGTCTGACCGGGTTCCTTACTGTTCAGACATACACGATATATTATAACACGTATTTATCTGTAATACAATAATAATATTCACTGTGTGTGTCTGAAGCAGACCTGGCCTCCATCTCCCAGAGTGTTGTGTCGTCTGATATCCAGGGGTTGGATGGATCAGGAGTGGACAGGAAGGGGTCATAGTCTGAATACTGTTCAGTATAACTCAGCAAACTACAAGAAAATCACAATAACAACAAAGGGGAAAGAAGAGAGGTAGAAAAATAATATTATATATTAGTCAAATAGCATATCAAAACACACTAGCATAATAATAAATTTTATTTCAAATGTAATCAGTAATTAAAAACATGCGTGGGTTGGGTTGGATTTACTTTTTATTGTGCCACTAATGATAAAAAGCAACTTAGTGCTTTTTATGAAAACTAATGCAAAAGGTAAATAAAAAATCATTTTTGCTGTGGAAAAGTGTTTATCCCCTGCATCCAATAATATATAGTTTACATAATATACGTACATTTTATAAATGAATAATAAAAAACTATTATACTATATGCAAATATGTAATGCTCATGAGTGACTTTATACATAATACACCAGCACATCAATTGTTTACCATATACATAATTTTTAGTTAATTTTTATTATTTTATTACATGAAATGATTAGATAGGTTATATGCATTACATATTAAAAACAATGGAAATGACAATGTACATTTAAAAAAAAAAAACATTACGTAATCTAAATAAATCCAGCACACATTACTTTTAAGTAGTTACCTAACGCACTGATGGATCTTTGTATGTTTTGATCTATAACTCATTGTTGCAAGTTGGTTTCATTATACGTTGCCCTAAAATCTTCAAGATGTTGTGGTATTCTAATAGAGCCATTGATCTCACAGAGGGAGTAAATTTGAGGATGAGAAACAGAAACATGTTTGTCAGCATGAGTAATATCTACACAGACCATTAAAGAGGTCGATAAGAAAATGTTTAAGCACTGTAGAATAATGAAGACCTGTGGATCGATCACAGCACAGACACACTCTCTCTCTCTTTCTCTGACTTACCTCTCTGCAACTTTGGACATTTTCAATCGATGTCGGTCTAACTGTGCTTGCCAAAACTTGATCTGGAAAGACAATAGTGGTAATAGTCAAGGTGAGCGTATGTGGGTATGTGTGTGTGTGTGTGAACACAGATGGCAAAAGCAGCCATGGCTGAACTAAATGGCAGTTTTTCAAACAGCTGCCAAAAAATAGCCAGCGGTTATTAGCTGGTCACCAAAGCTGGACAAGCTTTTTAGGCTGGAATGGTTTCAAAAATTTTGACCACTGTTTTACAGTGTTCCTGCACATGCTATGTGGGAGGAAAACTAGATTTTGCAGCTATGAATTATAATTTGTTCCCACAAACAATTAAAAAGAATACAATATTTCACCCAAAAATGAAAATCTGCTAAAAATCTAGTCACTCTCAGGCCAACCAAGATGTAGGAGATTTTTGTCTACATCACAACAGATTTAGAAAAATTTAGCATTACATCACTTGAAGTGAATGGGTGCCATCAGAAGGAGAGTTTAAAATTATAAAAACTTGAGTCCATCATTTACGTTTTGTGACGTGAAAAGCTGAGTGTTTGAAATTAACTGCATCAATTAATGTTTTAATAGTCTGTCCAATGTTGTAAACTGTGCTTGATCTCTGCATATTTCTCTCCTCATTCAGTGATGAATTTTGCACTGGAGAAAGTCTTACTATAGACCTGAGGCTAGTAACAATTAGAAGTTAAAAATGTAATTACAAACATGCAGCCATGTGAATTACTGCAATGTTTTTATCAGTTGTTTGGATTGTCATTCAGACGGCACCCATTCACTGAAAAGGGTCTGTTGAGCAAGTGATGTATTGCTAAATTTCTCCAAATTTCTTCTGATAAAGAAACAAACCAATCTCTGTCTTGGATAGCCTAAGAGTGTTATTTTAGAAAGTATTGTATTGTATTTCACGCCAAGTTAAAAATTAATTCATTTATTTCGGTTAAATTGCACATTGTGCTAATATCTTCCATCATTAGTTAAGTTGTGGATATGTTTTGTTTTTTTGTTTCCTCATTTTAATGTAGCTAAATCGTGGTCACAATTATACTAAAACGAGGAAATGAATTAGAACAATGTTACTATCTAACAAATATATGGGACTCTGTAATTTTGAACCTCTCAACTGTCCAACCACATAAAATCCAAATAAACCAACTGTATTAGTGACCAGAACAGAAAAAAATAACATAACTACAAATCAGTTTACATACAAATCAATAAATAAAGCATATCAAATATATACGTATATAAACGTTTGGCAAAGAAAATTGTTTAGCAAAGTATAAAAATTAAATCTTACATTAAATTATTAAATGGAACACTAGAAATAGATATATTTGAAATTAAACTCAAAAACTTCAATTCAAATACTCCAAACCAATCAGGTGTTACCTGCTCCCGAAGCTCTTCCTCGGTTGGTTGCTTGGCTTCAGGGGCGGGTGTGTGGGTGGGGCTATGGCTGCGAATGTCATTCTGAAGGCCGTACACAGACTGTGAAAATCATCAGAATAATTTACAATCATATTTACATAAATTTAAAAGAGGCTCGGATATTAGAGAGGGGATTTCTGTGTGATTGCATCAGTGATTGGGGATTTCACACGGGCGGCTGCATGGCTGCTGAGGTGAGCCATTCTGGATTGGTAGGATTTTGTGATGCTGGACTGATTTAAGGCTGATTCTGTATGCTGATTGGCTCAATGGTCGATTGATTCATCAAATGCAAACGCTCAATGGTATAATGGGTGGAATAACTGCTGCGGTGATTAGTCACATTTAGGATATTAAAACCTTGAATAATTTGATTAAATGCTGGATTTCCTTTAGTGCTAGTGGGTTTTGTGTTACCTTTCTTGTTTTGTGTGGGTTCTTCATTCTGGATGATTTCTTTATGTCCACTTCTGTTGTGTTCACACACCCTGGCTGAAACACATACACACACTTTGTCAATATAACTGTCAATTCTCTAGATGACCTATAGTTTGTGGTTGCCAGGCAACCGTGTTGCTTTGACTGTTAACCACCTGACGCAGTGCACCTAACCAGCATACTCCCTCCTGTTTTGGGAAACTGAGATGATATTTTGAAAAAGGCATGGTGCTGTCAATCAAATGGTTTCCTGCTGGTTAGACTCAGTGTTTCCACTTTCCAGTATAGGATGAACTTTAGGCCTCTAATGTATGTTGGAGAGAGAATGAAAACAGCCTCAAGACACTTAGAGTTGTGCAATAAACCCCCTTTGAACCTGCACTGGCTAAATATGGACAAGAACTGCAGCATCTTGCTACTGCACATAAGCTTGAAAGCTCAAGCCAAGTTAGCATGAAATTGCTAATGAGAAGAATCAGCTCAGTGTAATTGAGGGAGAAATTGCTGGTTTCTTTAAAACAAACAGCTCACAGACACACAAGTCATAAAGCCATATACACCAGGTGATTCACATAGATAGACACTCAAAACCACAAGGACCAGTGTTATAATAATAATAATAATACTATAAAAACATATTGTTTGATGACTATAAACATAGACAAATAATGAAATTAGGTACTATTATTGTACTTGTAATAAAACTATAGTAACAACGGCTAAAAGCATGAATGGTTTTAGACTTTCTTGAATAGTAACAATTGTATAATTTATACATACTGTATATAAACTACAGGTTTGAAACATACACATTTATAACCTATAACTACAACAATTGAAATGAAAATAAAGTACACTTATACATTCTCTTAACATGTTGCCGTTTTTAAAATGACCATATAACATTTCTACCAAAACATCAAGGGCCAGTTTCCCGTACAGGGATTAAGACTAGTCCTAGATTAAAATAAATGTTAAGAGCTGTATAAACTGCAAAG
>JAUCMS010000031.1:5514718-5559533 GCA_032357445.1 Enteromius radiatus | reverse complement strand
TTATTCGAAAATAACGAACCTGCAAATGTCTCAACTGACCAATCAGAATCAAGCATTCCAGAGAGCCGTATAATAAGCATCAATAACTTATTATCTATTAAACTTTTACAATATAGTGTTTACTGTGAGTATGCATGTTAGAGCATGTGTCTGTGCTGATTGCAAATTAATATTCTTTTGCATTCAGGGGTGCAGTATGCTTTTGCAGCTGTTGCTGTTTTGATGAGTACTTCCCACCAGGCATGTTCAAAAGGTAACTCGAACTAATCAGCAATGTAGCAAAGAACTGAACAGGGAAAAACTTTCAAAAAATTTGTACTTTTTATCTCTCTTTGGTTTCAGGCACAGTCTATTGAGTATACTGAGAGGTTCAGTGCACTTATCTGGCTGCTCTTTTCCTGTCTGAGAAGAGCCCCTATCACACACTTACTCACACACACCTGTCAAATCTGTCAGAGGGAATCTAAAGTAGAGGGATACACACCATACTCAGAAACAAATCGAATCTCACCACTTTGCTTCTTCCCCAAAACCTACTCCATCTTCACAATACCTCAGACTAACACAGCAAACGCAAATAAAAATTTGTAAATTAAACATTAGCTGCATATAGTATGTCTTAAGAACAAATATACATTTTTAATAATTTAAAATAATATAATAATAAAATTTTACTGAAGAGTAGCTTACTAATTCACACTAAAGTATATAATTTCACACTAAATTAATGTCACCATAGTTATGTTTCATTCAGACAATATTTGTATTTTGTGTGTGTAAATTTACTAGTAATTTGTGAGTAAAAATTGTTTCTACACCAATTTTGTTTTTTTTCAATGTAGCAGTGCATTGCTTGGCAAGCTACAGTTTCTTAAGATGTTTTTCCGTTCTTGTTGCTGAAGCTGCAGATGTGCTAAAGTGATTCAGCAGTTAGAACTTTGCCTTTGGGAAACATAATCTTCTCTTTCAACGACGTATGTGCTGTGTGTTACTGTAAAATGTCCTCCTCCCCTCCTCTTCTTCAATTAAAGGAGTAACAGGAGATGCTGACATTAGCTGTTTGCCAACTTATAATTATGAATATGCAAATTCTGAATATATTATCCTGTCAGCTGAAGCTGTGATTTTGACTTTTATAAAAAGAGTGCATTTGAATGAATCAAAATAAGAGCATATTTAGAGTAACACTGTCGGTTAAAGAAAAGAAGAGGCTGTATCACCTTGATCCTCGATACACAGGTTCTTCAGCAGCCACTGAACAATGTCTGAACCTGGAAAAAGAAGAAAAGAGCATTACTGTTCAAACTCTAAGGAGATTATGTGTCTCTTTTTAGAGATAAATGACAACTGGGCTATACTCAGAAATTTCAAATCAAGTCTCAATAGCAGTGTCTACTACAGAAAACCTGAAATGTGACATAAGTAAACTAAAATGTTTTTTTTTTTATTAATTTATGTATTCATTCATTTTCATTTGTAGTTAAAAGTCAGCAACGTGCTGTTTCATTGTTATAAGAAATGCTTTCAATTTACCTGAGAAAAGAAAATGATTTAAACCAGACCACAGATGATAATGGTAAAGAGTCTTTGTGCATTATCTGAGATATTGTCCATTAAATATTTTCATTTTGACATTATCTGTTCTAGCAAATTGTATCTTTTCTTCTTCTTTTATTCTTTCATCTACAACTTCCTATGATTAGTTATTTCTTTAGTTTTTTTTCTACACTTTGTCAGACTAATCCTGGTCTCTGTCTCTCTTGCTAAGCAGCAGACCTGTATAAATTTGGTTAAAGGTAAGTACAGCAGTTCTGGATGCTCTGAGAGGATCTGAGTCTAGCAGAGCTCTGCTGCAGTATTTTGTGGATTAGCAGAATGGTATAATCTTCACCCCTGCGCCCCTAAAACCCTATTTGTCCTCTTTCTGTCTGACACTTGAAACAACCAAGAAGTCAACACCATGAACTAGTTTCTGCATATGCACTTACAATAAATGAATGCTTAGAGTAAGGTCTCTAAATAAATTATGACAAAAGTCTCTGTACAAGGACAAAACAATTCTGTCTGAGAACCGTTTTAAAAGTAAAGTGTAATTATTATACAGCAGCTGTAATTATTATAGCTTTATATTCAGAGGCAAGTATAAGTGCACCACTGGTAGACTGGCATAAAAATATTCACCTTTCAATGAATAGTTCACCCAAAAATACAAATTAGCTGGAAATTCAAGAAGTAGATGAGTTTGTTCCTTCCCTGGACAGTTTTGTAGTAATTTAGCACCATTTAGCACATTACTTGCTCACCAATAGGTCCTCTGCAGTGAATGGGTGCCGTCAGAATAAGAATTCAGATAGCTGATAAAAACCTCACAATATTCCAGTCCATCAATTATCAATTACATGTTGATTATTGTGAAGTTTTTATCAGCTATCTGAATTCTCCTTCTGACGGCACCCATTCACTGCAGAGGATCTATTGGTGAGTGAGTAATGTAATGCTAAATTTCCTATAAGTAATACTAACCATTTTATGCATTTGTCCCCCTCAAAGTTTTGCATTCAGTAGCTATTTCATTTTCAACCTGGTCACCGCTAAATTAACAAACTGTGGACAGTTTCTTCTGAGAAAAATATTTCCGAGATAACCATTACTGACCAATCACATCCAGCTTTCCCAAAATATGCACAGAGCCGCTATTGCCTCAGCCAATCAGCAGTGAGAGGCGTGTCTCCAGAGACAACAGAAGCCAAGAGCTTGAGAGACTTTTTAAAGCATAGAGAGGCAGAGACTGGGGTGTTAGAGCTCAAAGCTGGCCTTTTAATGAATCCTCCGGGGGACCACAGTCAGAGGAACAAAAGAATATTCTACTGAGAATTTCTCTCTTGTTTTTTCATTCCTAATCCTGCCCTTCTAAAATGGATTATGGCATATACAGGAGTATAACATTTGCACTTTTCTGATATGTAAATAGTGCAATCATTATCCAATAAAAATGAAACATTCTAATTATTCTATTTAAACGAATTATGGATCCAATCATTTCTGTCTTTATGCAGTTTTCTTTTAAAAGATGTTAAATTAATATTCTTGGTTATGGACCACAGATAGAATTCCACAAACAATAATTTCAACTCATCCCTTCTTTGTTGAAAATTAACTGTAAAATTATGGTTTGTGGCAAATGACAGCATGCCACTGATGTGGTCCATAAAAATTAGCTTGAAATTAAGCCAGAATATTCCATTAGTTATGTTTATAATGGCTGTTTCCAGCTGTTAGAATAACTATAATGAATCAAATCTCCTGAACCCTGATCTTTATACCCAGAATTCATTGTGCTTCTCCACCAGAGCAATGCAGGCCAGGGACCTTTGATAGAGATCAGGCTATCAACAGAGATCAGTAGACGAAGGGCTCTGGTACTGGCGCAGCACTACAGAGTTCTGGCTGAGTTTTCATTGTGCTGGTCTTCAGGCTTGCTGTGGGGCACTGGCTCCTGCTGAATCCTGCTTTCTCAGCGCCAGCAGTGTATATAAAACAGATGTAGGGGAATTACCAGAGAAGACACTGGGAATCTTGGATAGGAAACTCTTCACTGTACGGATAGGTATGCCGTTTTTTTCATCCTGCATTCTGGCAATCACATCCTCCATCTGAACAAGAGAGAGAAAGACACAATAAACTGAATTAATGAAAACATACAGTATGTGCATGTAATTGTCTTTGCAACACAGGAAAGGAATAAGAATAAAAATCAGTGTCAATATTAAATTTTTTTTTTTATACAAATATTTTCATTGCAAATTTTAATCCTTTATACCAGGGGTGCGAATCTCCGGTCCTGGAGAGCCGCAGCCCTGCAGAGTTCAGCTCCTACCCTAATTAAAACTCACCTGTCTGTATCTTCTAAGTTATCATTCAGACCTTGATTAGCTCGTTCAGGTGTGTTTGATTAGGGTTGAAGCAAAACTCTGCAGGGCTGCAGCTCTCCAGGACCGGAGTTCGCCATCCCTGCTTTATACCTTATACACTAATATAATATCTGTATCTCTGTACAATTGGTATCGTTTTAAAGGTGAAACCTCACAGATTATTGTAGAATTGACCAAAAGTCAATTATAAACAAAATAAAAGTAAATGTTGAAAGTTATAGAAGTTTAAATGCAAGAAAATACAAAATATAAAAATATATAAATGTTTATATTTTATATAAAATAGCAAATTTACAAAGCATGTACAAAGCCACAAAATCTTCAAGAAAATCAAAGCCAATCATCTTCTTCTATCAAGTTGATATCTCAAAAGATTTTTTTTTTAGGTAAAAAGATTTTGTGGATTAATCACGTTTAAGCACTAATAAATGTATGCATGAATGAATAAAATGAATTAAACATCCAATCGGACTCAAACATCCTGAGTAATACAGCCAATGACAGTTAACCATGAGGCCACAGAGACCTGAGATGACAGCCCACAGGAGGCTTGTCAGAAGGATCCACTCGGCCTTCAGTAAATGAAGTCATTGGATATAACAGCCCTATTTATTAGATGAAGAGAAACCCAGAGCAGAGTGGGAGCGGTCACGTCACCCGCTCATTGATCCGCTGACATTTGGACTGTTCTCAGAGACGCTGAGAGTGTCTGAGTTAACAAGGCGAGCAACGTCGCCAGGGAACTCACACTCTGGACATGTGACCAAGTACTTCACAGCTGCCGGTGACATCATTCTAGCTTATGACCACATCGAAATCAGGTCAACAGTAAGCCCCCCGAAGATACCTGACATATGGAGGTGTGTGTGTGTGTGTGTGTGTGTGTGTGTGTACATACATGCAGAACGTGTTGTGAAAGTATATGAGCTTGTACCCGTGAGTGTTTAGATAGATTGAGAGCGAGAGTGAGTTGTTGCGGTTTCCTCAAGGGAAGGCCCAGTAAACATGCAAAATTACATCAGTGGGCGCTGCACCGATGCGTAGTGTTTCTTCAGGCTGTAATGCCTTTGGAGAGAATCCTAACCAAAAACCGTGTTAAATTCCCTTGAAAAACGTTATCATGACTGCAGAAATAGCTTTCTTTTTTTCATATCTAGAGATGAAATGCTTTTGATGGCAGTTACTAACCACCTACAGTGCAAACGCACTCACTGAGGGAGGGAGAATTGCACATACACTTTGTCGACAATGCAGACCGGGCTGGTGGGCAAACACTGAAGTGCTAATTTAAGGTAATGAGGGATCTGAGCATTCCACTCACATTCACGACTGTAATAGAAACATTTTAGAGAGAAAGATGGGGAGAGAGAGAGACAAAGATAAGCACATCTCAGCTGTATGGTGCAATGGTGTGTGATGATATTAAGTCCCAAACCCCTTTCTGGCATCAGCTGTACTACTGCAGCCAATCTGTGGCCTGGAATTCTTTTAAACTGATGCAGAGAATCATGGGTAAATTTAAACTCTTGGCTTTAACTCCTGATTAAACTAAAATTAACTTCAGTGTGGAGGTGGCAGGCATACCAGAGACCAGAAAAATGAATCCTTTATTGCTGTGCTGTAGCTTTTGTGAATAAAAGATTGGATTTTAATTGAACACAATATTAGGATTCATTGGTACATACAAATATCTGATAAAAAAAAAAAAATCTTCTTTATAATATAAAATATACACTACTGTTCAACAAACGAACGGTAACACTTTATGTTACGGTTACTCCTATTAGTTGCTTATTAGCATGCACATTACTAAAATATAAGCTATTTATTAGTGCTAATTAACACATATTAATGACTTATTCTACATGACCTTATTCTACATCCCTAATCCTACCAATATCTAACCTTAACAACTACATTACTAACTATTAATAAGCAGCAAATAAAAAATTGTTAAGGAAAAAGTGTTATCAAACAAACCATTAACTATGACTTTGGCCTTAATAAATTCATTTTCCAATAATTTGCTTATTAATAGCTAGTAAGGTATATATACAGGAGTAAGATAATATTTTAAATTGTATTAATATAACACAATACTACTGAATCAAATAAATGCAGCCTTGGTGAACATAAGAGATTTTTTTAAATGTTTTTAATATTTAATAGCTAATTGTCTGTAGTTTGCTGATTGTAGCTCAAGCTTTCTACAGGAAAATCCCTAATTATGGAACATACTGTGCCAGTGTGCACGATTAATTATTGTTCTAATAACAAGCAGTATACCTGAAACATTCACACAGACACGTCCCTCAAAACAAAATGTCCTCTGGCAGTATATCTCCAAGGATCACACATCTGTGGCTGCAGCCAATCACAGAACAGACTGATAAAAGCCAATAAGATCAGTTGCCCAGAAAAGAGATATCAAATGCAAATTGAGTCAAAGACCAAAGCACACCATGTGCACTACAAAACATTTTAGATTTTTTTTTTCAGATCATTGAAGTAAACATTAACCACATCAATAAACCCTGAGGCTAAAATGCTTTGGTAAATAAATAGAAAAAAATAAAAAATAAATAAATTCCCACCAGAATCTGAAATGGTTTAAAAAGCAACTGAATGCATTTTATTTTTCTAATCCTAACTACTATAAATGCATTTTTTGCAGTGAATTTGATCAGACAGAAGCTGTCGCAGTGCCTCCAATATACAGTATATACCACTTCACACACTTGGAAATGATGGCCAATTCAATTATTCATATACTAAATGACATAAGCTTTGTCACTGACTCGTGGCAGACTGTGTCCTGTCCTCATTACTGGTACATCTTAAAATATATTATATATAACAGTCCTTGCATACCAAAGTAATTGCTTCCTAATGTCCTATATGAAGACATTTCTGATCTCAACTGCACAGCAGTCGTCTCGCTTCAAACTCTTCAGTGAAGATTTTTATTTGTCATGTGTCCAGTACAAAACAAGAAAAATCAAGAGATTTTATTTACTTTCCAGTTTAAACATCTTATTATAAACCTAAAACTTATGTTATATTAGTTTTTAGGAATTCGGTATGTTAGGCAGCATGACTGATTTCAACACTGATAATAATATACATTTTTACGAACACTGAAAGCAACAAAATGGTTTAAGATTTCACATTGTTAATATTTTTACTGTATTTTGATTTTTAAAAAAAAAACCCGCCTTGGTGAGTTTAAGAAGTAAAATAAAATAAAATAATTTATCTAATTTAATTAATTTTCAAAAAATAAATAAAATAAAATTATTACGTATATAATTTTAATACCATGCTACTTCTCTGTTACTGTGTGCTAATAATACAATTGTGGCAACGTGAGACATAGAATAGAAAATACAGAAAACAAAGCCAAGTATCTCTAATATCACAGCCGATATATCAAATGGGGATCACATCAAAGCATCCTTATTCATCAAGCACAAGTGTGCACTTACAAAAAAACAACAAAAGGCTTCATCCAAAATCTTCCACACCAGCTAATTAACCAAGACAGACACAAAGAAAAACACTCACACACATAATCAAACCTCCTCTGTGTTTAACCCTGTGACCCTGAGCCATGATGTGACACCACTTCTCTCTCTCTGTAGCAGACAGCTGGAGTGTGGAGTGCCGGTGACAGCACAAGTGTCTTTTTATGATTATTTTGCATCAGAGAAGAGAGGAAGTCTTAGTGGTCGGACGTAGACAAGGTTATTGCAGGAATGACATGAATTTTAGATCTCTTCTGCTCACCCCCCAATCCCTCTCTCCCTGTCTCACATTTTGCAGCCTCCCCCCTTTCTGTTTCCTAGGCAACCAGGGTGATGATGACATCATATACATATGTCAGCCTGGGATGAGACAGAAAGAGAGAGCTTTAGATGTCATTAAGTGTATGTGTAAGACAAGTTAGAGAAAGGAAAAACAGACAACAACAATAAACAAGATGTTATTCCATAAGAGTCATTCTAAAGCTGCAGTGGCAGACATTTTTATTCAAAATTGTAGGTTTGGGGTCAGTAAGATTATTTATTTATTTTTAAAGAAATTAGTACTTTTATTTAGCAAAGATACTTTAATTGGATTAAAAGTGACAGGAAGTTACAAATAATTAATAAACACTGTTCTATTGAACTTCCTATTCATAAACAGAACAACTTTTTCAACATTGATCAAAAATATCAGGGAAACTACATATTAGAACAAAGGATCATGTGACGCTGAAGACTAGAGTAATGATGCTGAATATTTAGTTAAATGTCATTTAGCATGCATTTTAAAACATTGAGAAAACGCTATTTTAAATTGTCATAATAATTCACAATATTACTGCTTTTACAGATTTTTTAAAAATAAAAATGCAGCATCGGTGACCATTGTTTTTTTTGTTTTTTTTTCAAAAACAATTAAAAAAAATCTCACCAGCCCACATTGTTTTGAAAACTCTTTTTGAAACAGTATGTGATTGTATAATTACTATGTACTATTAGTTAATAACTGTCTTTGTGTTTTCTTTTAATAGCTAAATGATAAGTTAAACAGAAATAAACTATTTGCTTGAACTTTTTAAAAGGACTTTTAACTTTTGGGCATTAACTTTTCAAAAAAGACCTTTTTTTCTGCCTCTGGCTAAAGGTCATGTGTGCTAAGGGGGTAGGTGATTTTCTACATTATATGTTTTTAAAGTACATAAAATATATAAAAAAAAAAAAAAAAAAAAAAAACCTAAATGATTAAAGCCATTTTCCTGCATATTTTTGTATTAAAAATGTATACAATTCCATTGAGGGACTACATATTTGATGATTTACGTCAACCAAGTGTGAAAACTGACAGAAAAAAACGTTTGTGCTTTATTGAATAGGACAGTAGAGAAAAGATAGGAAAGTTTTGGGTGGAGAGAGAGAAGCGGGATCACCAAAGGACCTCGAGACGGGAATCTAACTCGGGTTGCCATCCGAGTAGTTGCGCTATTCATCACCCCTCATCACATGAGGCTATCAGTGCTTACATAACTTGCAATTTTATGTTTTAACCAAGGAGGGCAATAAAGAGGCTACATTTTTACAGCTCAGCTTTAATCTTCAGTAATTTAATATTAGGTTAAAAGATTGAAAAAATTCAGCTTTGAAAAAAAACAAAACAGATGCCTCACACTCAATCTGTCAATTCTTTGATTGATCAACTAATTGCATAGTGTGCACAATGCTCACCTTCAAATACATTTTTGTGCTATTTATTGTGTACAATCCCCATCTGAGCAGTTCAAGTTTGAAGTACCACTTAAAATCTACAAAGCCCCGGGTGCTACCACAGGCAATGCACTTCACCAAACCAAGTGGCATAGAATGAGTCAGGAGTCGTTCACACTGGACAGGGCAAAACATAGTGCAGGGGTCTTTCAAAGTCAACCCACTTTAAACATCTTAACAACACAGCACTTAAGCTGAAGCAGCTGAAGATACTAGAAAAGCAGTGAAACTCACTGGATGTCTGCCTCAAACACTTCCATTGAGAGTCTTATGCTCAATGAATTGGATACAAACAAAATATTTATTTACATCATCTATTGATTGACTGATTTGTCTGTCACAGATCAGTTTAATGTAAAGAATGTCTGAAATATATTTCAGATGCCTTATTTGCTTTTACAACAAATACACAAGCTTGCTCTCTATATTTGGCCTTCCATCTTTCGTCTTCCATCTGCGTGAGAGCAGAGACCAAAGGTATGAGCGCCCTTTCACGGAAAAATCACATGAATATTCAATACAGCATTACACATAATTGAATATTCAACATCAGAGAGAGCACTGCTCAGTTATTCACTGAGAACATGATGTGGTTCTCAGAATAAGAGAGCACACTGTCTGCTAAGAGAGATGACACACACACACCTAAAGTTTCCAACCGATTCAGTGGCTTTGAAGTCTTGCTCCAGTCTCACACACACACATACACACTGATTCACTCGCTCACACATGCTGTACGCTGACACACAAAAAGGCCACACATTCTGTCATGAGAACACAAATGTGCACAAAACAAACAAACACTCACACACTCGCTATTAAACGGGTAGGAGGACATTAATTCAGTGTTAAACTCGCCTGCGAGCTAAAATCAGACTGTTTATATGACCCTGATCCTTCCAATGTAGTCATGCAACCCTTTCGTTTTCACATACACATGCACAAATGTGTGAACACGAAAAAGCAAACACATCCATGCTTATGCTACACACACACATACACTCTTTCCACTTTCTGTACACAAAAGAGCTTTTGTTGACCATCCCAAAAGCTGCGGTGCATTCTCCATTATGCATAACATAAATCATATTTAGTAAGCTAATGCTTCACCCACACACACACACACACACACACAGCTTGAGGATGGCCTTTAAAGGGTGCCACTGTATCTCTCTCCCCCACACACACACAAACACACACACACACAAGCTTCTGTCAGGGAGTTTTTCCTAACGGTGTCCTTCTCTTTGAACTAAAAAAGTTAAATGGTTTCACTTACAAATATCACAATATTAATTTTTAACCTTGGTATTGCTAACTGATACCAGCCCTGTATAATCATACCACCAGAGTCATTTTTTGTAAGGGTACATGCACTGTATTTCTTTCTAAATTTTAGTTGACAATACACTGATTTGCTTTTAAGTATATGAAATATATAATGGTATTTGAACCTGGTAATCATAGAGGACCATATAAAATACCATGTAATTAAGAACTAGACCAATAACATTTGTGGTTTTCCTTGCGTCCTCCTCATTGTGTTTTAATAATGATGAATAGGGAAAATATAATGTGCAATATAAGGTAACCCCAATGGAAATACCATGGGATACTGTATATTAAAGTACCCTCTGATTAAGTGGTGTCAGAAATCTTTTTTCTATCACACATTCAGTGAACGGTGAAGAAAACACAGCAATACAAGCAAACAAAGATGCAATTCTCAACAATTAGCCAATTATCTCACTTCATCTGTAGTTTTCACACACACCTCCTCATTTTGGCTGTAACTGGTGATATATCACACTACTGAAAGTGTTCAGAGCTCCAGTAAAATCCTGCTCTCAGCCTCATAATTAGTTATATTGAAATTTGTAACAGGTTTTATGTAATATGTTTGGCTGAAATAATCATCATCTCCGGAGGTGGAACCGTGTGTTAAGGAATTAAGGCCAAGCGCAGACAGACTTGAAGGGCAGCCCTATTCATCCCTTTCCTCGTTCTCTGTTTTGCGTATTTTTGTGTACATGTGCTTGTGAATTTGCGTTTTTCTGTGATTGCATGTGTGTGTGTGTGTTTCTATGAGAGCATGTGTGGGAGGGATTTTAGTGGGTGTTCTGACTCAGCTCTGGAAGAATACGATTCCGCAGAAAATGAATCCGACCACCCACCTGCTGCTTTTTACCAAACAATTTTACACACACACACACACACACACACAAATACAAACACACCAAAACTCATATGCACACTAATTTAGAGCGTTGCAATAAATATGGCTCATAATAACCTGCTTTAGTGTATTTCTCCACAGCACTTAGCTGACATTCAGCATTTGAGAATGATCACGACAACACTACTAAAAACCACTAATATACATAGCTTCGAACACTAGAACAATATGCAAAACATCGAATTAGGTCTTTTTTTTTCAGTGCCACTTTAATATTAAGTGGCCTTAACTACTTGCATGAAAAAATAAGTACAATGTACTCACTAAAAACACTTTTGCTGCTAGGTCAAGACGGATTGATCGATCTAACATATGTTTAAGGCAATATTTTAAAGCACATTTTCTGAACACCTGAGCAAAGCAGTGTTAAAATTATTCACATTATGCAGTAGGTAATCTAAAATTGGTAGATTAAGCCAATTTTAAAGCCAAATAAATTCCCAGCGGCACAACTAAAGTTTAAAATTAGAACAATTTAAACTCTGGGTTAAAACGTGTCCCTCTATGACAAACAAGGTAAACACAGGGAGAAAAGGGAGCAGATAAATAATGTCAGGCGTTTGTAACCAACAGCTACTGCACGGTTGACGGGTCCTCTTAAATAAAATAACATTCAGGGCATGGAAAGAAGGGGGAAATAGAGGGCATGTAGAAACAGATAGTGAGTGATTTGCAAATATAAGGAAATAACGAGAGTAGACAAGAGAAGGATGAATGAAAAAGAAAAAAAGACAAAGTTTGGAGTGAGTGTGGTCTATTTTTAGCCCAAACCTCTAGCCCTTCATATTCACACGTGTCCTGAATAACAACAAGGCATTTGGAGATTTCTCACTAGCCTGGTGCCACTGTGATAAGCTTTAAGCTTACACCAACTGACAATAATTATTATGAGGAAAATTATGTTTATTAATGTACTGGTGAAGCAAGTACGCATAGAGCCATTTACACGTTCAACATGTTAGCATTAATAAATGATAGCAGTTATAGACTAAAGACCTTGACCACTCACTGTAACAGCACAAGAACGCCTTATTACTTTCATCCTGTGCTTGCTGAAAAGAAGGGAGACCAGATGAAATGCATACAAATTACCTGCTCTCAGTTAGGCTGTTCTGGAGGTGTTTAATAAGCCACAACACTGTCATTAAACACTATCCATCCACTGGCCTTGAGACAAATCCTGTGAACCGCACACATTTAGCAAAGCCGCACAGTGTGTAGCAGTCACATAAAAGCATTCAAATTATCAAGTCCGAAAGAAATGAAATTTTATAGGTACGCCTGCGGTAATTCTAATGAGCCAAATGTAATGAGTCAGTAACTTAATGCAGGGGTTGTCAAACTAGAGTCTGGGGAACCCCAGGGGGGCCACAAATATATAAGCTGAAAAGTTCAGAAAAATAAATACAAACAAAAACAAAACATAAAAAATGCAGATTTGAGAAAAAAAAAAAAAAAAAATTTAAATAGCAATATTTTTGGCAATATGCTATTTACATTAAGTACAAATAGCTTTAGATTCTATCTGCACCTCAGTATAAAGTACACTATAAAACAGCATGCAATAATAATGTGTTGAGTGTAAATTATAATGTTAATTCAAATTATTAAATGGATACCACCTTGTTGGGACAATACGGCCTTTCCTACACTTACCTTAAACCTCAACCTTTTGATTATTTCCTCCATTCGTATTGAAAATAAACATCCGATACGAGATTTGAAAAGGAAGAAAAAAAAGATTGATTTTATACTTGCACAAAAAAGTATTCTTGTAGCATCGCAAAATTGAAATTGATCCACTGATGTTGGACTGTTTTACCAATATTTTAGTATGTTTCTGGACCTGGATCATTTCAGTTGTGTTGCTGTTTATGGAGAAACTGAGAGAGATGGCTCTCTGATGTCATCAAAAATATCTACATTTGTGTTCCGAATATGAACGAAGGTCTTATGGGTTTTTGAACGACATTAGGATGAGTAATTAATGACAGAATTTTCATTTTTGGGTGAACTTACCCTTTAATGTCAGAAAGAATAAAATGCAGCATCCCATTGATTGACAATCACGTTACACAAGCAGTTTGCTGACAATTCTGGAATTGCGCTTATTTCACTGCTTATAAAACATACAATATGCCTTAAATGGTTGTTCATATCTAGCCTATTAATACACTACTTTAGCGACAAAACAAAGGAACGTAGGTATTGTGAAAACAGCACTGACGGCAGTTTAAAATTTTTGACCCGCACAACTCAGAGACTTTGGAATCAAAGTAATTTCCCAGTAGTGAATACGACTTGAGAGGCCATTCGCATCCAATTTTCAATTAGGTATTTATGATAATTGTAATATGACGTGAGGGCAGCATTAGTGTAAATAGACATAATAAAATACAATAAAATAAAATGAAAGGCAAGGGAACTATCCTGAAACAGTGGCAACCAAAATATAATTTTCGGAAAAATATTAATCTTTAAATAATTTCACAATGCAAACAAAAAAAATGTATGGTCCAAAATATTGGATTTTTTCCTCAGTTTCTGAAGTATAATGTAATATTTTGACAGGTTTGATGACAGGTTTTGTGTGATTCAGCCTTTTCACATATGCTTTCTGTTGTCTTGTTAAAGCCACGGTAAAGCACACCTGCTGTTTCTCAACAAAGGTGTCAGAGACACTGAGCAAAAAAGTCCAGAACAGGCTGGCAGTCAGCGGAAGCTGAAATCGATAGAGGAGGGTAAGGTAAGATGATGAGATTTCCTGAGGTTACTCAGGAATCCTCATCACAGAACAAGAAGTATCAGTGCAGACAGGCAGGGCTTGGGGGACATTTACATTACTGTGGATTTTAGGCTGTGGAAACTGGAGGAAAGTGTAGGTCAGTAGCTGTGGAGAAACTTTAGAGAACAATCAATTGAAGCAATAAGTGTCCCCCGCCTCCTTCTTCTTCTGTCTGTTTCTTTTTCCCTTTTTCCTGTTCTCGCCAGCTCTCTCTCTGGAGGCTTGGTGTGTGATGTATGGGGCAGCGTTCATTGCAATGCTGTGAGAGTTACCCTGAAAGCAACAAAACCGATAATGAAACACTTGGTTCGCGTTTCCTTTCCTGTAAGGCACCATAGCTGCAAGTTGTCTCCGTCAATGCAGGTTCACACATTTGGGATTCATGTTCTAAATGATATCTTCACTACTATGTATAGTAGCAGGCACAAAAAAAAAAAAAAAAAAAAATATATATATATATATAAAAAAAAATATTTCAAATATGGCACAGTGAAAGAGGAAAAGTCATCCATGCTCACAAAACATAAGCCCGTTTACACCTTCTGCAGACATATTCCAGTGACCTGAGCTATAACTGGAGACAAAGAAGTCATGTTAAAATGCTAAACAACTAATGCAATATGGTGTGTGTCATAAGATCTACAAATCATGTGTGTAGTTGAAGTTTCCAGTATACAAGGACTTTTGGATCGATGCATTAAATTTCACGTTCCATCTGAGTAGACTGAAGGATTGCTTTTTATGTCTGCATTTTATTAGTTTATTCCATTTAAACATGCACATACAGTGCTGTGACATACACGCTCCATTAAAAAATAGCTTTTTTTAATATTAGGCCATACGGATATTGGATTGACATTGAACTACTGACAGTAGAAGCAATACAATTTAACAAATGGCATCTGGAATGCTTTTTTTTTGTAAAGATCTATATGATCCAAATATAATCACATTAAATGTGTGTGTTCATGCTTTCAGTTTCATAAGGTAAAATATATTTTCTCATTGGATACTAAACCAATGTTCATTTGTCAAAGTGTACGTATGCTTTTTATTATTTAAGTATAATTTTTTAAACATTAAAGTTTAAAATCAATTTATAAATAAAAGTCAAATTGATCAATTCAAATTAAATATTAACATGTACATTATGTACAATGAACCTGAAAATATGGATTTTTAAAAAATGTTTTTAATAGACAAATTGAGTGGTTATGGCTTCTGCTAGCATAGGCTAACAAAGCTTTTACTCTCAAAACAATGCGTAAGGTGATGCTGACTTTCATCTTTGCTTTCAAATGATTACAGACTCTCATAACCTTACACTAAAAGGTGCACTGAGAAATCAGCAGTGAAATTAATTAATCCAAACCCCAGTCAGCAGTGCAATAACGTGCTCTCCACACTCAAGAGCGTCTTGTGGCAGTGAGTCATTTCATCTCCTGCCTGACAACTCAGCTTTTCTTCATGTCGTACAGCCAACACAGGAAGAGCTGATCACAGGCAGGATCTCAGTATGTTGAAGAAAATACAGTGACAGATAAAGGAAATGGCAGAGAATCAGAAAGAGAAATGTAAGGTTAAGAATTTCAAGTTTAAAAGAAAAGATGATAGTAAGAAGATGGGAAAGCCAGACTCTTCCAAGCGAAGGGATAAAAGGCTAGGAATAAGAGGGTGGAGAGATGGATCAAAGTAAGAGGACGGAAATGATGAAGAACAAGGATAATGGATACAGACTAGAAATGTCAATGTGCTTGCCTTTTGCTTTATATCATCTTCACTTTGTCTGTAATGCCTAAAAAAATACAATAAAAACCACTGAACAGTCAGACCTCGGTACACATAGAAGCCTTAGTGGTAGGATGTCCATGATACGGTTTTGTTTAAGCCTGTATGGTGTCTGATCCCATTCCAATAGCTTCACCCTCCCAATATGTTCACTGTACAATATGCATTGTATTTTCCAATACAAGCATTCATAAATACTAAAAATATATAAAATATATATAAAATATATAAATATATATATAAATAAATTAACTTTTGAAATTTAAAATTGATATCTATGCTGTACTAGAATACACCAGAATAGTATAGAAAAGAATAGAATGGAAGGTTCAGTGTCTAAGGAAGGTTTAAGTTAATAAAATGTATTCACTGTATTGGGGTTGGTCGATGTCTACCAAATTGGCATCAGACAATGTCTACAGTAAAACATTACGATGGAAGATGACACGGGGTGGTGATATCAGTTCACTAGATGGCCATTTGCCAAAACACTGAAAACAACTATACAATTAAAAATGTAACATGTTTTCATTTTCCATTAGATATTTTTGTCTTCATCAAAATTTTGACATGTTCTGCAGCAGCTGACCACTAACACCATGTCTACATCAGATGTGATGCCAAAATACTATAGAACCCATTCTAATGAGTGATGCTTTCTACACAGGATGTAGCATGACGTGACAACACAACATCTCCGTACTGACACATACTTGGACAAAGTTCAAATGACGCAATGCAACAACTGTCGCATCTGGTGTAGACGCAGTGTAAGGAGCAATGCAGAACAGATGCCAGAGGACAAAAATATTAAATACATTAAAAATAGCATATTTGGTGTAGCCTATTTAATCTAATTTCATTTAAATATTCTGAAATGTGCTGCTGTTTTGTATGATTCGTTTCTAGTTGCCTATAATTTGTTTGTTATTTTGTGCACTATAAAGTCTTTACTTTACGTTCATTCAATTTACAGAACAGAACAGAACATAATACAACAGAATGTCAGAAAAAGAATAGAATTTCAGGATTTAGTGTCCAAGGAATGTATGAATTAATAAAATGTATTTACTGAATGTAAGTTGCACGTCACTATGTAAGTTGTTTAAAAAAGGTTTAAAATATGCATAAATGACAAATGTAAATGTCAATACACAACAGAATACAATATATAAAAATTAATATTATATTGCCATATAGCTGAGCTGGTGGAAATTGATAGATACAATAGAGACAATGCATGAATATACAATTACATCAATTTTCACTATACTACATTATATAATATATTTAACACAGTAATCGGTGTACCACGGTGTACCATAAAATATGGTATATAAGAAAAACACTGTTAAAAGCAACAATCCAAATATTCATAAAATTCTGCTTAGTTAGGATGGAAAAATAAACAGTTCTATCAGCCTAAATGAAAGAATAAAATATGTCTAATTTCTTCTATTACTGATGTAAAAAGATCCATGTCTACTCAAACCTGATGTTATTTTGGTTCAAATTAAACTGTCACAGATGCTAGCTAATTAGGAAAATATCAACATGGACAGGCTGCATGAAATCTCCAAAACTACATAAAGTAAAGTAAAAGAAAACACAACCCACACTGCATTAAGTAGCAGTTCACTTGCAGAGAGGAGAAGGTGAATCATTGCCTGCCGAGAGCATGGAATCATTAAAATTCACTGGCCATTTAAAAAGCAAACAATATAGATAAGCAACATGATAAACAATATTGGTACTGTTTTGGATCAACGTATAATACCTAATAAGAAATCTTTTAAAAGATGATGCAGTAAAACCAGTTGAGAACATCAGATCAGATCAGATGATCTTAGCAAGCAGAAAAAAAAGGATTAGCGGCAATGATGGAAGTGAGATCAGATGGAGAGGGCAGAATGGAAAACATGAATGAACAGAGTGAACGGAGGAAGGGAGCGCAGGTGACTGGAGACTTCCGTTTCATATAAGAGCTTTAATATGTGAGAAACGGGATTGAATGTCTCTGTGGAGGTGATAAGAAAGAAAAGGAAGGGAGAGATGTACAACGGGCTGATACATGTGTTCAAGACGAGTCAGCCAATGATGTTGTAAGGTACGCCTCATTTTCAAAATGCTAAAGAAAAAAAGGAGTAGGTTATATAACGATTCTGTGTTAAAGCATTAGGAAATGAGAACATCATATGCAGCATAAACCGGAAAAGCCCTCAGAGACTACTTGAGTGTATGCAAAGAACAAATCTTATTTATATGATTACTGTGGATGAATAAATTGCTTTGGTGCATCAAAAATGATTCAAGTTGCTTTAAATCGCTCCCTGTCGTGGTTGACCTACAGGTCACCTTTTCAAACACTTCACAAGATGAATGTGATTGACTACTGTAGTCCTAATTGCCTGTTGGAGGAAAACTTATGCACGTTAAATGACACCTTAGAGACCAATTTAGCTCAGATGCAGAACTATCTTCCCAAGCGTTACCTAACATGCATTTTGCATATAGTATAGCATATCTTTATATTAAATACATTCACATTTTAATGACAGAGCAAGTCCATCCATAAAAGAGATGCTTAATTGAAACTATATGTCAAGATAGGATTGTGCAGACTAAATAAATGATTAATAGTCCAATTAAATTATAAATATAACCAACAGATAGATAGATAGATAGATAGATAGATAGATAGATAGATAGATAGATAGATAGATAGATAGATAGTCATTATAACTTAAGATTCTAGACTCTAAAACAACTTTCTTTTTCAGCTGACATCAATATATTATTTTGTTCATATCATTAGGTCAGGTCAGTTTATGTCCTGTTTCACTTAGAAATGATTACGTAATGGAAATAAACACATGAATACACATCATCCAATTAAAATATCAAAAGCTTTGATCTAACTTTCCAGGGTTAAATGATTTTCATTTTGGATCAAGCTGCCATAAATCTAGTCAAATAAACAAGCGTCTATTTGCCTCCTGAGAACTACAACAACAGACGAGACTTAATTGACTGACGTGCCCATCTGATTGTCTCTCTGTTAAGAAGCAAAGACTCATGTATGGATATTGAAGTCTTCTGGCTGGCTGACACTCATCAATATGACACGGATCGTTTATGAAGTCAGACCTTGCCGCTGACTGCAAAGTTAGGACACTCATGGACATCTATGACCCTTATTAGCATTCAATGCATGCAACAAAGAACAATTCGATACAAACAAACACATAGATCAGTAATATCAATAAAACAGATCTATACACACTCTCATGAAGATTAAGGGCAAGGCATGTTGCATCAGTAAACTGCATCATTGATATATATTGATTTCATTTAAACCTGGAAAATTCTACAACTATGAACATTTAAAATAAAAAAGGTCACTAAACAAACAAGCAAATTTGTGCAAAAACGAGTTCATGTAGCTCAGGTTTTGCTGTCATTAAAGCAGAAATAAGATTTTAAGACATAACTTGATATTTTTAAGCACAGTGTCAATTTAATTAATTTTCATTAACACAGGCACAGCTCAGCTATAATGAAATAATTATAGCAATACGTAAACATGCGATTTATAATCACTGAATCCACAAGAAACTCGAAAGCTGATCATTTATGACAGGCATCTTCACCTCACAGCAACTGGCTGCCTACCAATGATTTTCCCTTCTCAAATTGCACATTTCCCAACTTATTGATGATCTCACCACTCGCTCCACTCTGCTGTCAATCCCATAATGCCCCTCAAGTCTGCTGCTTGGCTCCCATAGAGAAAGAAATGAAAGCCTCACTCATGCTCTGCCCTCTCCACTCCAGTAGACAAAAGAAGCAGCATTACGTTAATTGAATAAATAAAACCTATCATTTTCAAACCCTATGTTTTCCAGATTTTGAGAAAATATGTATTTCTTTGTATCTTTGTAGACTGAAATAAAACAACAACAGTATACATTTTCATAATCAACGAGTCAGGTTGTCTGAATCTCTAACCAGAGTGTGTACATAAACGACAAATCTAAAAACAGCACTGACTTAAATAAGAGAATGTTCAGAATTCCAACACAAATATATAGGCTAAATCTATAATCTAAAAAACGAGATGGATTATGCAAAATAACAGGAATATTGCTCTCAGCAAATAATTTGAAGACTGACAGTAATTGTCTTAAAATTTATTGAAAGTGGTCGACTTATTGGAAAAGTGGTGCTGTAATGGTTGTAGTGGCAGGGCTTTAAAGTTAATTAAATTAAACATAAGATGCAACTTCTCAGCCAGAGTTAACTGTCGTCAGTGATTCACTGCATTTGGCACAACACTCTGTGAAAACTTGCTTCTCTACAGTCATTCTCTTTAAAGCACCACTGCTAAAAATATTATAGACAATTCAATCTCTCAGTCTACTAGTCTATCATATGATTTGATTGACACTGTTAAAAAAAATGTCAATGCATCACAGCAAAAGAAACATGAATATATACTATGACAATGGTCTATTTTGTGACTCTTTTTTTAAGCATGAAAACTCCATTAAAACATACATTTACTGTACTACCGTTCAAAATTTGGTGCCATTTTATTTTCACATTTACACCACAAGAACACAGTAATGCTATTAAGATTTATATTTCAAATGATAATCTTCATATTCTTAAGACTGAAGTAATGACTCCTAAAAATCCAGCTTTTCAGTTTAAAATATATAAGTACAGAAAGCTGAATTGTAATAATATTTCACAATATAACATTTTGACTGTCTTTTTTTTTGTTAAATAAATACATCCTAAAAAACTTCTTTGAAAAACACAAAAAATCTTAACAACCCCAAACATTTGAATGGTCTTGCATATGTAAATTTGATAAAAAAAATATGTATATGCAAGCTCGGATGTGGGAAAGAAGATGCACACGAGTGTGTCAAGCAAGCACACACACAGTACAAAAAGCATCAACTAAGACCTAGAACAGTCAAAAGAACATATGACGTTAGGTGTGATAATAAGAGAAGCTGGCACATCCGCTTAAGTGTCAGTCATGCAACATGGTTTTGAGTCTAAAAATTCATCCAAGAGACAATTCTGCATTTCCATCTCATTCCCCACTACAACCCCCGCTAACAGCACATATGTTACCGCTCTCAAAACCATACTGACGTAACAGCCGGAAGACAGGCGTATGCAGAGCGTTAAGATGAGTCATAATAGTCTGTCACCGATGGCAACTCCACTCAGGGTCACGGACCACCAATGAAGTATATGCATTCCTCAAATCAAGAAGAAGGGATTAGAAAAGACAAGCCATTCAACACTCGATTAAGTCAACCCTGTTTCTCATACTGTATGGAGGCCCGCATAAAAAAAATGGAGCTTTTCGGTCTTGGGTTTGGTCAAGATACTGTAGTATGTACTCAACATAGGGTGTACAGAGTGATAAAAAGAGAGGCATGCTGGTCTGGATATGAATTATGCATGAAAAGAAGGCAGAAGTAGAGATGGTGATGTTGGAACAGATTGGTGTCTCCATCAGCTAAAAGAGATTTTTATATTCACCAGCAGCAGTTTGTGTGACTGAGCATTTTCAACACAGTGTGATAACAGTAAAGTCTAAAGCTCCTTCTGAGCATTTTCTGAGCTTCTTTTAATGCGAGAAATTTATGCTGCCCTTGGGCTATAAACTATAGCTTAGGAGCACCACAACATATATGTGTGTGTTTGTGTTTATGAGCCTATACGTTTGTCTGGGTGTGTGTCTCAGAATATATTAAGCTACGAGTGTGTTTGTCAATTGGTTTGCCCTTGGAAAATGAAAAAACATTTTGGATTAACTCTGCAAAAGCCCTTGACTGCCATTATACAGCATACTTACATATTTCCGAAACCTGACTGAAATTACTTTCAACATTGTAACTTAACATTGCATGCTCCTTGAGTGTTTTAGACAATAAGAAAATAACTGAGATTTGTAGAAATGTCACTGCTAAAGTCTAAGTAAAGTAAAAATGTAAATGTAAAAATGCTGATTTCACTGTGTGCATATGAATGAATGAATGAATGAAGCATTTATATAGCACTTTATTGTGTATTGCCATACACCCAAAGCGCATTACAATCATGTGGGGGGGTCTCTCCTCAACCACCACCTGGATGATGCGACGGCAGCCACAGGACAATGGTGCCAGTACGCTCATTATTGGGATTATTGGGAGGCCATGATAGATGAGGGCCAGTGGGAATTTGGCCAGGACTTACACCCCTACTCTTTTTACGATGAGTGTCATGGGATTTTTAATGACCACAGAGAGTCAGGACCTCGGTTTAACGTCTCATCCGAAAGACAGTGCTCTTTTTGGCAGTATAGTGTCCCCGTCACTATACTGGGGCATTAGGACCCACACAGACCACAGGGTGAGCACCCCCTGCTGGCCTCTCTAACACCTCTACCAACATATAAATAATTCTGTAAAAAAATAATAGTCTATCATGCCGGTGGGTTGATTTATGTAGTAATATCTACATTAATTCATTTTATTCAAGCCTACAATTTTATTTAACGTCACTAAATCACACATGTTAGGTCACATCAACAGATAAAAATAATAGATTAAACATAATTAAAAGTAATAAAAAGGGAGATCAGATAATAAAGATTTATAATAACACACAGTGCCATTCAATATTTTGTGGCCCAGCAAGGAAACCACAATCCATTTTGTTACATCTCTATTTTTAACTATTTAGGTCAATAGATATACAAGTCTATGTTTTTCTTTTAGTTTTCACAGCTACACTTCATGTGGACTATAGTGTGAAGACTTTGCATGTAGAACTGTGTTGTAACATGCCGAAGGCTGTACATGAGGGACATGTGACTCATCTCTTTCTCCAGCACCTTTGGACACTATGTAGCTGACACCAGGTACACTTCTTGATTTAGTATTCTGTCTCTCCACTCTCCCTGAACAGCTCTATGCTACAAAACACCAAGTTATGTAAAACTGCCAACATTTTCAATTAAAATCATTATTTCATTTCATCATTGTTATGTGCTGAGTGAGAAGCGGATAAAGATATAGAATGGTAAAAACTAGTATTAAAATAAATTTTGAAAAAGCTGCTGAATGATTTATAGAATGTCAATGTTTTCCCTCCAGCTAGTAGAGCTGATTCTTTCAATAAGTCACACTAAAATGGCAAAATATTGCAGGATTTCTAAGGAGTCCCACAAGGCTCAGGTTTAGGTCCTGTGACTTTTAGTACTTTAAAACATTGACGGATCATGTTGTGCAATGTATTGCAAATAGCATTTAATAGCATTCACATTTAAAGTGTAGTTTGAAAGATTAATGAAGTCTATTTATAATCTGAGGATTCTTTTTCTCTTTTGCTGGCATCTTGCTTGATGACATGCTACACTTCTAACAGCAAGTAAAAAAATAATGAGAATTTATCATCAACTGAGAAATACTACAGACTACTGAGAATTACACTCCTACAGTTGAAGCTTATTGGAATTAAATATTTTTAATGATCCCTGTTGACCAATCACACAGAGTGCACTTTATGATTTAACATTTCCAAGCCAATTTTAAACCAAATTCCTCATTATATACAGCATTTCTCTCTTTTTCCAAAGAAATACAAAATCAGTCAGGAATGGTCAACCAAGTCAAGAAATTCCATATGTTCATACTGAATTAGAACAAATTTATGTACCATACTCCTATGTTAACAGAACATTATATTCTCTCAAGTAATAGTTTATAATCAATCAAGTGAGTGTCATATCTTTATGGAGCACAAGGCAACAGTGGAGCATTGTTGATAAATAAATAATGAGCAAATAAATATACCATGTTACAAAGTGGTTCTCATACTACTTAAGAATTGTTTATATATATATGTGTGTGTCTGTGTATTAGTACTGTCAAATGATTAATCACATTAAAATAAAAGTTTATATAAATACATAAACTTGCATGTATACACTATACACACATTCTGTATATTATGTGTGCACAGCACTACAGCACACATACACAGACTTTCATTCTAAATCAAATCAAATAATTAGAAGTCATTGTATACTGAATCGAGTGCAAATACATCAGAAAAGTAATTGTGCAAGTCTGGCATTTTACAGTAACTCCTAAGGAGTTGTATATCTAAGATTTTCAAGAACTACTTAAATTTACAATGCTTCTGGGAAACAGTCCGTAATTCGACGATTTGCACAGCCTTTTTTACAATCCACTTATGGTTGCGATGCTTTCGGGAAAAGTAGTACCATTCTGCCTAAGGTCCTTCATAAATCTATTCAGCTCTTTGATATTTGTTAGTAAAGCCTGTGATAAGGGGCTGGCCAGTAGTTATTAGTTCTGAATTGGGTGAGTTAATGTCTTGTGATGTGAAGAGAAAAGCCACAGTATCTCTGACTGCAGAGCACCGCTTGTTCATGCACCTCCACGGCACAGCTCACCTAATAGGACTGAAGCAGCATGGAGGAAATGTGAAAATCAACTGAAGGGTGAAGGAAATGAATTGAAAGAAGGAAGAAAAAATAAAGTCCTGCAGGAAGATGCTGCACCCTCTGATAGATGAATGATTCACTGTCTCCAAACTATATCTGACTGCCACGTTCTGACAACATATTTCAGCCGCACCTGAGGGAACAGATTGAAATTGAACATGCTCAGGAGAGATGGGGTAGGGCAAGTCAGTACAGGACAGAGAAAATACTACTAGTGATTGCACAGGTTTTGGGTTGCAAGTCTTTGTTGTATCAGAGGGTTGGGTCAAGGTTTTGCCTTGTTAGTCCCTGCTGGTAGATGTCGTAACTACACCATCTGGCAGCAAAACTCATGTTTTTGCACAAATCTCTAAATATTTATTCAGAGTTTTATTGAAACTAAGCATTTGGAATGATTCATAAAAAATATTTAAGTGAGAGATACTTACACTCTAAAATGAACAATGCACAAATAAAAATTGGATTATCGCAATGTTGATTCATTTGATATCGCTAGGCAAAATCATCACAAATGCATAATAAATAATCAATAGATTGCAAAGTCCTAATGTCAGCATAAAAATGAGAATCATGAATTCATTCCAAAGAAGCACTCAGATACCTGATTCATCATTAGAGCTCATTTAAGCATGCTAATTAATGATAGAACGACTGACCATGATTGAAACTGTAATTTGCCACACAAGTCTTTAAATATGTGATAATGGCTTCGTAAAAAATTCATGTTTCTTTTTTGAGTCTCCATAGGATGAGTGGTAACATTAGTGGCTCTCAGCCACAATGACAGACTTTCCCAATCAGCATTAACAAATGATTTCAACTCAAACAGTGATGAATTACCAATCATCAAAACGACAGAGAGTAAGAAAGGTCAAAAAAGTTTTGATCTCCTTTTTCAAAACATGCATTCCTGTTGCTTCTCAAGAAAATATCCTACAGAAGGACTCAATGTCACAAGGGAAAATAGTTAAAAAGATAATAACTTATCCCATAGCCCAAAAAGGTCAATGCATTCTCTCAAGATTTGTGTCCATAAAGAAACTGACTTTTCAAAATAAACTAAGAAGTGTGACAAATAACCCCTTTATCACCCACACCATTTTCATGTCTTAGACACAGTTTTTTTTCATGCCCAAAATTGCACTCAAAACAATGCTTACAGTACTTCTGTCAAAAAGGCAATACTTTTAACAAAGTAACCACCTTAATAATTATTCAAAGTCCTACCTTTCTGTAAACCAGCTGGTTTGGTGAGTCGTCCGTCTCTCCATTGCTGTTTGGATGGAGACTGTTGTTCTTCGCCATGGTTGAAAAACTCTGCAAAACAGCTATTCCAGTGGATGAATGCACCTGATAGAGGCAAGGCACACACACACAATACACCTGGCTGCTTAAAACATCAAAACTTGCATTGTTATACAGTATTACTGGACAGAAGTCAAAGATGCTTCATCTGTGCGAACTGATCAGTTGGCAATGTCTTTGTGATAATATCCACCTAATCTGTGTAAATTTGTAATTGCAACCACGCTTTACCAACGATATTTTAGTGGAAACCAAAATGCAGAGCTATGTATAATTTAGATAACAGTCATTATTTGGCTGTCTTAAAATCGTTTATCAGCTGGTGGTCGATGATTTTCCTCTCAAGGTTAAAAGGAACCGGTTATTAAGTAAACGCTGAAAATCTGATGACAGCAGATCACATATCAGACATACTTTTTAGTTTTGTAAAATCGGTGGGACAGCCAATTAAATGCAAACACTGTTCCACCTCGCGCTGCACCCGTATGTCATGCATGCGAACGCTTTATGATGTGTCAAGCGAGATTCGCTGTCTTATCTTGCTTCAACCCGCCAGAAACAGGAGCAGGAAGCTAATTTTCGTGTATCCAAAAATGCAGTCTTGCACAGCCACCCGATCCTTTCAGAACCACAGACAGCTCCTCAGGCGGAACTGCAGCCCTTGCACGAGTCCTCAGAAACCTGGCATCACCAATAAAATGCACAACACAATCATAAAACCTCACTTCTGTTCACTCTCACCTCAAACACGCCCCGTCTCCCCCTGATGTATGGATCCGCGATGCCAGAGTGGATCAAGCTCCTGCAGTTCGTCAGCTATCAGACGTACCATTCATTGGAAATATTAGTGATCCTTTGCTTGATGCTGACGCGTTATCGCGCGCAGGGATTCTGCTGAAGGACGGGGCACGCGCCAGCGACAAGGGCACGCGCATCCAACCTTGAACCAATCCTGGAGTCTACACAAATGAGGAGGAATGGTGCTTTTCTTTAAGGATTTGGCATTTTTGTTTCGTAAATTGTTTAATTATTTATTATTATTTCACTATTAATATTAATAATACAGCATAAAATTATAAAATGCTTAAATATTAAATTGTTTAATTTTTTTATAAAATATAAATATATCAATTAGATTTTTTATATAAATGTTATCATTAAAAATATTAAACAATTTAAATATCATTTTATTAAAATATATAAACATATTTATTATTATTTACATTTTACAGACACTTTTGCCCAAAATAAAATTACATTGCATTTAATCACATTTGATCAGTTTTCTTGTTTTCCTGGAACCATGCATGACCTTGGCATGCTAGCTCCATGCTCTACTGTTTCAGCTACAGGAAAGCAATTATTATAATAAACAGTGGAAATCGATTTGGTCAAAAAAGTTCTGACTTTTGGGAAAGTGATACAATTTAAGCAAATGCTCATTTCAAACGACTCCAGATGTCATTATCTGGAAAAGTAAAAAAAAACAAAATACAAATACTTTTCTCAAATGTGAAATTCCTGCATGGTCTGTCTGTACACTATACTTCCTCTCTACAAATTTTAGCAGCGAGAACCGTATTTTTGTAATAACAATGCATAGAAGTAATCAAAAATATAAATGGTCAAACTCTACTGGATTACTTGAGATGGACTGACCTTGTTTAGCCCCTCACACAGTTTTTCTCTGAGGCCCCTTTAATGTAATTGTCTCTTAACACATGGCAACCAAGCCACTACAGTTCTTAAACACTTGTAGAACCCCCAACACAATGATGCATTAACCTTTGCCAATATTTCTATAATTCTTTTGAGAACGATTTCCTTGAGGGTGCTCCTTAGAGGCTGTGTACTATAATCAAGAATTTCCATTTCTATTCTCGGCGTGGGTGAAAGGATCATAGATAGGACATCTAACATAAAGGTTAAAGTCACCATTAACTACCCTGCTTTCCCCCTCTAAGTGCATATTACCAATCTACTGCACACTGCAAAACTGACTTTAGAGCAAATTAAGAGAACCTAAAAAAGACGTGGCAGAAAATCTGCAGCTGTTGATCATTGTTTAGCAATGCATAAACATTCTGTTGCATTTTCTTTATTTTTGTATACATTCATAGGACAAGACAATGTTGCATTTACAGTAACCATCCATTATATAACTAACCTGCATTGTTGCAACAATAAAATATGCTTGATTTCTCTCCAGACCCAAAAGATTCCCCTATGGATGTCTGTCAGAGGGATCTTTTAACAACGCATTTTCCACTGAGATAACCTGGAGTTTTTTTAACGTTACCTCTTAGATTTCAGGTCATCTGCTAGTGTACTTCTAAAAGATGCCAAAAGATGGCATATCAGACTACACAACAATACGTTCATTTTCAAAATTAAAAATATAAACGTAGCTGTGCGCCCATCCATTGAAAAGCATTTTACATCTTCAAAAAAGAAAACGTTTCGAATCGAAATTACCTGTTTTAAACTCAATCATTCCAGAATGCAATGCAAGAGATGAGCAATAGCTCCGCCCTGTGACCCTGTTTGGCGCTGAGTCAGTTGTCCAATCAGTGAACGTAGAAGGAGGGACACACCAGAGTCTCTGTCCAATCAGTGGCCAGTCGTGCCATCAATCAAAGGTGACATCGTTCCTGGTCCGAAAAGGACAGGCGAAGAGGAAAACAATACATGCACTTTTAACTCAACGGAACATCATGTAGAGAGAAGACAACAACTTAAAACCAGTGGTTTTTCGTCAAATAACGATGTCATCTTGCAAATTTGTGGATATCAGGAAGCAAGCGTTAAAAAAAGGAACTCAGTGCTTGAGTTTTAGCAGTTGGAGAAGCGAGACAGAAGTTATTATTAGTTATAATATATTTGATTAGTTTATGCCTCTGAACTGGACATTCGTCGAATTTCATAACTTAAATGTGCAACAGGTTGGAAGATGGTGTCTTGGATTATATCTAGGGTCATCGTGTGAGTATCTACTGAAAACTATTTGCATTTCTGAGCTTAAAGTAGCGTTATGTTAGTAAAACTGCTGACTGCGCATTTAGTTCATACAGTACATCTATGCAGAAGGTACTGCCTTTTTAATATCCACAATGAATCAAAGAAAAAATACAAAACAATATTATAAGTGCATATTAAAATTGTAGTTTATTTGCTGTTGGTAAGGATAAAAAATAATAAGTTTATACATTAGTATGTATATGTATATATATATATATTCAAATAAATTCTTAGTCTTTTTTACTAATTTATACATATATATATATATATATATATATATATATATATATAAAATCACCTTTACAGTTTAAAGTTGTTTAGTTAAATTTTTTTAGTAATCTTATTTAATATATTTCTACTATCAACAAGGTTCTCACAATCCTGGAAAATCTGACATATACAGTTTAAAGGTTAATTTCCAGGCCTAGGAAATTAATGGAAATTAAAGCAAATTTTAAAAAGTAATTTAAATGTTTATATTTTAAGTATAAATGTATATATTACAGTAGTTATGTTCATAACTTACTTAAGCTGGAAATACAAACCTTATCCAGCTATCAAAAATCATTGGAAAAGTAATGGAAAAATCTTGGAAATTCACATAGATTATATGCAGAAGAAAAAAAGCCATATCAATTTTGCTGACGTAGTGGAGTACAGCAGGAAATTCATCATGTTTTTGGCTGGAGACCTGTTTTATTCAAAGTCCCTGTCTGCCAGAGAGGAACTGCTGTTTTCCTGCTAGACCGTAATGTTACAGTAGGTGTGTCCATTTCTTTGCGGAAAAGGTCAGCACAGCAAAGCACATTCTGTGCTTCATCTCAATAGGTGCTGTTTGCTGTGGGTTTGGTTATCTTTAGTGTACTGACAACATAAGTGATAAAGGTCTTTGGTTGTAACCAATAGAAATACATTCATAAATAGTAGGTTATAGTCAGTTTCAAAGTCTAAAGGTCTTTTAAAATACCTTTTGGGTCTTAGTGTAAGTTAAAATGATGAATTATTCGCCAGTAAACAAGGCCTAGCTGTTTTAGAGATGTGCAGTATCACCACACACACACACACACACAAACACACACACTCACTCATTTATAATTCTTCTTCTTTTTTTACCCTCACGAGTTCTCCCAGAGAACA
Source organism: Enteromius radiatus (assembly GCA_032357445.1). Lineage (NCBI taxonomy): Eukaryota > Metazoa > Chordata > Actinopteri > Cypriniformes > Cyprinidae > Enteromius > Enteromius radiatus. Next base: position 5,529,505 of record JAUCMS010000031.1, on the reverse strand, counting down.
GCGTAATAGGAAATGCATGACTAAACCATTGTGACTCTAATGTGTTCTCACAGCATTCGAAGTTTAAACACTTTCTTCAGACTAGTAAAAGCAAGACAGGCTGTGTTTGGAAATAGTGACTTGGTGATGCTGCAGTTGTTTAATTACAAACAGTTTCACTGCTTTAAATTAAGAGGCCTCTGCTCTTGACTTCACTTATTTTGCTTTATGGTAGAGATGTTTTAGAGTGGAGAAACGTTACGCAATAAATGGAATACATCCAACAGTCCCTCACCACACACACGCACACCCATGATCACACATAACTTTAGACGGTATCAGGCAGTGATGTCGTTCCCATAGCTACTCGAAAACAAATGGTTCAGGGAAACACAAGCCAGTTACAGTGAAGGCGGTGAATTTACTGTGTATGTACTGAGAATTTAAAACCTCTTTGAAAAAACAACAACAGGATTTCAGTCTCACCCATCACAATAAATAAAGCATTTTGAATGCAGTCAAAAGATCAATGTTCAGTTTTAATATTTAAGCAGGCCTGTAACCAAATGCAAAGGCTGGATTTACCAGATGGATGGATATAACATTGTGCATATCCACTGATAATTGAAAAAATGCTAAATTATACACAATTTTGTCTAAATAAATAACATAAAAAATAAAATAAAACACATAAACTAAGATCAGTTCATTTAAATGGCACAAGTTAATTTAGACATATACAAGATTTCAAGATAATGTTTAAAAATGGCATTAAATACTGTTTATATTCAAATAAATTGTTAGATGAAGCCAAAGATAAACCAAATGCAAAAAGAAAGAAAAAAATCCATAAAAGTGTCTGATAACCTAACAGTACATAACACTACATCATACATTTGTATATCAGTGTATCTAAATTTTGATTGGTTGAGGGTTGAACTGTTAATTCACCAACCTTCATTTGTTCGCTTGCATATAACAATTGCATGATATTTTTGAATATAAATCATGTCACATGTATACTTTATGCATTTGTGTGTTTTTTCACAGTCTTTTGTTTGGAATGCTCTTTCCTGCGTACTACTCCTTTAAAGCCGTCAAATCCAAGAATGTCAAAGAATATGTGAGTACTCAAATTTATAAAGGCATCTGCATATGTCCATCCATGTTCTACTGATTCTTCACATCTTAATATTTGGGTTTAGAGTATGTTAATAACCGGAATATATACTTGTTACTCTTCGTATCTGATGGAGGCTGTCAGTAACTAAACCCTGTTCTGTTGAGCAATTTAATACTGTTCTTCCACCATGTGTGCCCTGTTTGTGGTTTGTGTACTTCCTTTTCTTTCCTTAAAAAAGTACTTTGACTGTACCATGGTACAATGAGGTGATACCACAGCACTTTGATGTATAGCATATTAGTGAATGAATAATATTCATATATTACAGCATATGCATGGTAGTTTTTGTAAGTAGCACTTCTGTACCTCTACCAGACATTTGTGTTTGCGTTTGTGGTTTGACAGGTGCGATGGATGATGTACTGGATTGTGTTTGCTCTTTACACAGTGGTGGAGACCATCACAGACCTTTCTTTGGCTTGGTAAATATACACACACAGTCTGGAAAGTGGCAAATACATAATTGATAATGGATTGTATGGAGTCATTTTGCATCAAGTGGTTTTATTAACATTTTGCTGTTATTCTCCATTGTATGACTTTCACTATCTTGGCTTTGTGGTGAATGAAGAGGGTTTTTGCAGATGTTGAGTTCTGTTTGTTTTCCTCAGGCCAGTTAGAGGAACCAGTCTGTTAAGTTCAGTTTCAGTTCGGTTAAATTCCAGTGCGTTTCATTAGTTTCGTGACATTTAAAAATAAAACACCAAAAAAACAGCTCTGCTTATGTTGTTGGCTGTGATTTTCCTAAATTAGACCAACTTGTTTGTATGAATAGTTCTATGCAGTGTACTGTACTAGTACTGCGAAAAGTGGCATTAAAACTGCATATTGCAATTTTTTTAATTATAAAAAAAATATGTAAATCAAATAAAGACTATTTTTCCTTTTAAAAAAGTGAGTCATGTTAAATATAATGAATTAAATGTAAATAAAAAAGAAAGAAATTAAAATAAATGGATATATAAAAAATGTATTCTTCTATTTTTGGTAAATTATTGACTTTGAATTTGAGTCAGTTAAACAGCTGTAGTTTCATTATATTGATCCTCCAAGCCTGAGTTCCAAGTAACTGAAAATCATAGAGAATGCCTGAATCAAATTTATTCTTTTGTCTTGCATCATCTCTCTGTTTTCACATTGATTGCACTTTATTGTTTCAGGTTTCCAGTTTATTACGAACTGAAAATGGCTTTCGTCTTTTGGTTGCTGTCTCCCTACACCAGAGGAGCCAGTGTCCTCTACAGGAAGTTCCTACACCCTATGCTGGCATCCAAGGAGAGGGTAATGACCTAAACACATCATCAGCTTCCCTAGGAATAGGTGTTCACTGACAGTGAACACATAGCCGTACTCAAATGTATTATGGAATTGAGACATTACATAATCAATGATTACATAAAGGACGTTAAGTGATAAACAGACGGATCGGGTTAGTTGGATTTGTCAATTACATGATCATTATGAATGTACAATAAACTGCATGGTTCGTTTAACTGTGCCTGCATATTTTGTTCCCGGCCCTCTGTAATTATTTGTTGTCAAACAATTTTCAGTTGGAGGTTAAGGGTGAATTTAAATAGTAGATTTATTGAATGTTTCACATTCTTCTTTTCAGGAGATTGATGAATATATTGTTCAGGCCAGAGAGAGGAGTTACGAGACCATGGTGAATTTTGGGCGTCAGGGTCTCACGATTGCGGCTGCTGCTGCTGTTTCTGCTGCTGTGAAGGTATTGCACAGACACATGCTCTCATTTGTACACTCTTGCACTGTTTATACTAGGCATTTGAGCGAACCTAGCTAAATAAGCTGATTTGGTCAGCTTTTGTTCCATGTAAGCAGAAACATTGTTTTGCATTGATACATTGCTTTTTTTGTGATTAATTTTCTGTTATGCTATTATATACGTTTTTATGAAAGGCTATACCAGATTTTAAGAAATGTTAAAGAACTTTTGTTAGTTACTGTAAATGTTTACAAAGGCTAAGAGTACTGTAATAACTGTAAGAGTGCTAGTCTTCAGTGCTACTAAATACATGATCCTTCAGAAATAAATTTTTTGGATCATTCTGCTAATACACAAATACACATACACACACAAAGCCTTAAAAATATAGAGCATATTAATGACAAGCTGACATAAACACTAAAATGCACTGCAAAAATCACATGTGCTCTTCACTGCAGCCTCTCCTGTTCTCTTGACTGCTTTTTTAAAATCAAATTTACTGTCTGGCCATGTCTGGTTCCTAAAAAAGATCTAAATCGCTAATGCTCTTCTGTTTTTGATAAGGCTCTTTTGTTTTTGCTAAGGTCTACTGTTCTTATCTTGACCAATTCAAATCTTCCTTTTCCTTTCTCTTTCTGTCTACATGCTAAGCTAATCTCCAGCAGTAGCTGCTGCACCTAGCCCAGGTAACTTGCTTTCTTTTTCAGTCTGCTTTAACCTGTCCCCAGCACATCATTAGACCATTATTAACTGGGAAGTTAAACAACAGATGTCTTTGTGTATTAGGTTGTTTGGTTCTTGAATTCTGTTTACTCAGTGCACCATGTTAGCTGACCACATGACTCATGTCACAGGGACAGGGTGCCATCAGTGAACGTCTGAGGAGTTTCAGTATTCCAGACCTGACACAGTTACCCCCTGAACAATCAGTGTTTTCAAATCCCAGCCGACGGGCCCTCCAGCCTGCCAACCCTTGCGCTGCTGATTCTGGTGAGTACCATACATGCATTAAAGGAATAGCTCACCCAAAAATGTTGGAAATTTGTTTTCAAGATGTAGATGAGTTTGTTTCTTAATCAAAATGGATTTGGAGAAATCTAGTATTACATAACTTGCTCTCCAGTGGATTCTCTGCAGGGAGTGAGAGTCCAAACAGCTTATAAAAGTCCATCAATTTACATCTTGTGAATTGAAAAGCTGAAACTAATCTATCATAAAGACCTTTTATCTTTAGTCATTTCTGCCCAAAATAAGCATACAAAATAAATCCATAATAATTCTTCCTTCAGTAAGAAAGTCCATTCTCTGTAGTCCTCTCACATTCAAATCCACCAATAGATTTGTTTTTGCTTGTAAACGTTGCATGATCTATGCATATTTCTCTACTGATTTAGACACAATGACTTTTTCACTGGAGAAATCATTATTATGGATTATTTTTTATTATGGATCGAGAAGCAACAAAGTTAAAAATGTTTTAATGATGGATTTATTACAAACACACAGCTTGAGGATTACTTGTTTAACGTGTGGGATCACAATATCAACTGCTCTTATTCTGATGGCACTCATTCACTGCAGTGATGTAATGCTAAATTTCTCCAGGAATGTTCATATGAAAAAAAAAAAATAAAACAATTCATTTACGTCTTGGATGGCCTAGGGTGAGGACATTTTAAACTTTTTTTTTTTTTTTTTACATTTTTGGGTGAACCTTTTTTTTAATGACATAGCTGATTGCATAACAATAAATGGTTATGGAAAATGTATTCCATACTGATAACTAAGTACTAAAGAAACTAAATTAAACTAAAGAAACAAATGACAAACTTTGCTTTTTAAACCTCAAGGGCAAATGAACCCTAGCTGAGCACACTGTCTGTCATCAGAAAAGAATTATTATGTCTCCCTCTAGTGTTAGAAAAAAATATTTAAATGCAATCCTGAAAGTTCAGCTGGTCAATCAATACATTAACCAAAAAACAAAATGAAAACCATTACTATAAAACTAAAAATGTAAATATCACTTTCATTCGAGGACAAAAGAACATAAATTACAATTTAAAGAGACCAGTGATGGATAAGCCACATACAACTTTTTTCACTATATTCCAATCATTTTAATAGCTTTTTTTATGATGCTTGAAAGCTTCAGAATCCATTTGTTGTGATTGTATGGAATATTTCTATTTTGCTCTGTTCCACAAATTCACAATATGGGTTTAGAGCGACATGAGGGTGAGTAAATGATGACAGAATTTTCTTTTTTTTGGGGTAAACTAATCCTTCAAGGTTCAGTTCCTCTTGTTTGAAATCTTTATTGCTTCCTCTGTGCATCTGCTCCAACAGAGCCATATAAACAAGCAGGGGAGGGGCATGAGGAGGAAACAGATGGAGTATTCTCTGAAGACGAGGCGTCAGTGCAGAAAGGTCTACGCAGATCTCAGAGTGTGAAACTCACCCGTGCCAAAGCAGCACGCAAAGAGGTACATTTGCACACGCAAACATTTTATATTCAATGTCAAGCAAGATATAAAATACAAACATTTTCCATGGTGGTCTCAGACTTTCAGACCCCACTGTAGTGCTTCCTGAATTAATTGATGTTGTATTGTTTTTAAAGCCTCGCTACGGCTCTCTGAAGCTGAAACCCAGAAGGCGGCAGTTGATTGCATCATCCACTTTTGACCATCCTTGATTGTCCGATACAAACCCACATGTGATCTGCATCAAAACTGCAGTCTAATCCTTGGTTTAAAACTGTTTAATCCTAAACTTTGGATTAATGCTAATGCTCTTTCAAAGCAGCACTAAACGACAAACAGACTTACAGCATGAACAATGACTTTTATGTTTATTCATTTAGTAGATGCTTTTTCTACAGATGAAAAATACTACAATACAAGTGACAATGATGCAGAGTGATGAATAGAGAATATTGCATGCAGCATTATTTGTTTAAAAAAAAGAATAATAACCAAAGCCTGATATGAGTGCAGGAAGACTGAGAATGTACTAAAAATTTCATTTAAAAGTGGATCTAAGCGTATCTGATCTGTAACTTGATCTTTGTAGAGACGTCTCTTATTACGCATTGCATGGACACAGTAGCACAGATATATCCCTGATGGCCTCGCTCTCCCTCTACAGGGGCAGGAGTGCCTTTCAGCCTGTTTTCACAGTAATGAAAAGTGACTAAAAAGTGCATGTTAGCGGGGTTTTCTGTATGCATTGGTGTTTCGGCTTGTTAAGGTTTACATTTCTTTAGTTTTTTATCACTTAGTCACTCATATGTCATTCCAAACCCAATGGTGTTATTTTTGGAGAATAACTTGTATGCTCTTTTTTTTTTTCCATGTAATTTAAAGTGAATGGGCATTCGGCCTGTCAAGCAAGCTCCAAAATGACAGATAAAGAACATAAAAGTTTATAAGTATAACAAAAAAGTATGTTTATACTAAAAGTAGTATAACAAAAACGTTAAGTTATTTACTCATAATCTTATCTCAAATTCTAAAATGGACTACTGAAAGTTTGATTATAATGGAATAGTTCATCCACAAATGAAAATTCTGTCATCATTTACACTCGAGTAGTTCCAAATCTGTATGAATTTCTTTGTTCTTCTGAACACAAAGGATGATATTTTGAAAAGTTTGTAACCAGAGTATTTGTTTCTTACTATGGAAGTCAATGGTGACCCAAAACATCCTGGTTGCAATTTTTTTTTCCTTTGTATTTGGCAGAACAAAGACATTCATACAGATTTGGAACTACTCGAGGGTGAGTAAATAATGAAAGAGTTTTTATTATTGTGTCAACTATTCCTTTAACATCAAACATTGATTCGTTTCGAAACTATCATTTAAGGGAATATTTACAGTAAAAATGAAAGAATTCATACAGGTTTGGAATGACATGAAGAGGAAATGATTTTTTCCTACATTTTTTGGGTGAAATATGCCTTAAACTTTTAAATCTCTTATGAAATTCTGCAACTGTAATCTTAAGTTGTTTTTGTGTAACAGTATTTTTAAAAGCGGCTTTTCTTGAGTTTTAATGATTGTATTTTTAAAAAAACATTTTCTGCAATCCATTTCAGAGTGATGTATGTTCATTGTAATCATGTTTGTTTGAGTACTTAGTCTGTCATTCTAACATTTTTCTGCCTTTTCAAATTTAAATAACAGCATGCACTTATTAGCATATCATTTGACCAAAACACTCCAGCTTTATCTTTGCAAAGCGTTAACAGGAGACCGAATCTGACTAGTTGACAGAAGACTGTTTATACTGTACTTGTGTAAACAATGGGATGATTTTACCTTTTTGTGTGTGTGTTGGACAGTTAGATGTGTGGGAAAAGCCTCTGCGGATTTGGTTTGTTAGTGTGTTTTGTATGATAATGGAAAACCTGTTGATTAGGGATATGTATGCAGATGTGTGAATGTGTTCTGCATCTAAACCAGTAATAAGGTTTAAAACAAAGTTTCTTTTTTATGACCCTCGAACAGGTCATGGAAAACCTCAGAATATCGGGATTTTGAAAGGCCTGGAAAAGTCAAAATGTTAGAGACAGGTGGAAATTGTATTTTTCTTGGTTTCTATGCTTTAAGCTATTTGATGGGCTAGATAATGCTGTAAAGTCAGCGTGAAACATCAGTCTGTGTTATGAGTCTCTTTGGTGAAAACTAATAAAACACTAAATATGTTTTTGTAAACAAGTGCAATCTATTAAATCCATCTTCTAGGCTTTTACCTGTGTGATGTACCAAAACATCTGCTTTAATTATTATCCTGTACTTATGAGCAAATGATTCGCTCAATTACTCATTGAAATTCACAACAAAATGCACAGGAACTTTGTGCATATATATATATATATATATATATATATACAGATAATGACATAATTTAGCAGTACATACACCAATTAGTCATAAGCTCAGCAGTACATAGACCAGGAAGTTATAAGCTCATCTAGCCCAGTGTGTTAATAAAATAAATGTTCATTTCTTAATAGCACCTAGTTAATCATATTGTCTGTCATACTGCAGTTCCTCCACTGACCACTGGAAGCAGTCACGTTTTGTTTTTCAAAGTCACTGTTTGGTTTGGCCAGCATATTTATTTTCCAAAGTAGGGAACACTTGTTGTTAGTTTAGGGAACATCTGTAAAGGCACATCTTTTAAAATATTTAACCCTAACAAAACCACAATGTTCTTATAATGGTCTTTCTTAACAGAATCTTACTGCTTCAGGTTCAACATGCAAAACTGAACAGGGGGAATGAAGGATTTGCATCAGTTTTAGATTAACATCTGAAAGCTGCCTTTAGAGACCGTGTGTGTGTGTGTGTGTGTGTTTGTGAGTGAGCGAGAGAGAATATGTGTTTAACCTTTATGAGGAGCCGCCTGATTTGAATATTCATGCCTTTAGGCTGTAAAGAAGAAAGAGATTAACGTCACAAACAAGCCGCCACGTGTTGTGCTGTAGTTTTGTCTTGAACTGCAAACAACACCATGTTTTAATGCCAGTTATATTTGTTGTAACTTGCACAACAAGTGACAATACAAAAATTATTTTCAATAAGACTTGACAGTGATGGCCGATAATTGCAAAGACTGGTGTGTGTGTGTGTGTGTGTGTGTGTGTGTGTATGTGTGGGGGGTCCAACAGCAGTTGCTTCATTGAGGTCTTTGTCACAGGACGTGTCCAAGTCTTTCAGCACTTTAGTTTGGAGACGTCCTGTGTCTCAGACGCTATCAGAGAAAAGAGGGGAAGAGAAGAGGAAAAGGATGAGGGGAATAAGAGAGAGAATGAAAGAGAAATAGGCTCATCTGTCAGGAGGTCAAGTCCTCCTGGAATATGAGTGTGTGTTTGTGGAGACATCAGTGAGAGAGTGAAACTACCTGTTGGTCCGCAACCGTATATATATATCAAAACCACACTTTTCTTTTTCCTTTTTTTTTTTTTTTTGGACAACTACTAGGTATTTATTCTAACAAGCTCTATTAGGCAGCATATGTTGCATATAATTAAAAAAATGTGTTGAAATGTGCACTTAATTCTTTTTTTGTTGTTGTTGTTGTTAATTCTTTTGTAATAATTGAACTAAATATTACATAAAATTGTATTTTTATTAATGTAATGTTCTGTGGATAAACTTCTGAAATACTGGGTTATTATTGTTAACTAAATTTAATAAAACCTTTTTGCTATTTAAAATAGATCAGAAATTTTTAAAACATAAAATTGTGACCTAATAATAGATATTTAAAAAATGCAATAAGTAAAAGAACAATAAAAACAACAAATTAATAAAAACTAACAATAAAACTGAAATTTGCATAAATGAATGTAAAAATCTATAATGGGGGTATAAAAGGGTAATAAAAGTCATTAAAATATTATTAAAAATAGTATATACAATAGTATGTAAATATATATTTATAAACATACTTCAGTTTAATAATTTAATGTACATTTTATTGATTGTGATTTAATCACACTAATTACATGTTAGCAAGTATAATGTTTAAAGTGTTGCTTTAAAAGTAAAAAAAACAAAATAATGGCAAATACATTTTAAATGCGTTACCAAAAAATATCCCAGATGCTGTTGACATAGCTTAACTCGAATTGAACCCGGAACATGCCTTGAAGGTTCATTAGACATTTGCAATGATCTCTATCAGTGTGTTATTTCATTGATACATTGTGTGTTATTTTAGAGCTTACTGTGTATTGACGTAATTGTGCAGTTTGTTTGTTTTTTTGAGTGCTGATGTGTAGAAGTGACATCACTGGTGAACAGGTAAAAGCTGTTTAATCAAAAAACAATAGCATTTCTGTCTTTAAAATGTCATTTTGAATGTTGGCTTGATAAAGCCTTACTAAAAGTTTAATCAGTTGTTCCATTTACTTGATTGTGATTTAATCAATAGCATGTGTGTCTTTATAGTGTAATGTACACTATCACTTGTGGTCAATACAATGTTTTCAAAGAAGTATCTTATCTTTTTACTGATAAATAGTAAGTTGAAAGAATATGATTTATTTGAATACATTATAAAATGTGTATTGGTAAGGTCAACATGATTATGATGTACAGTATACAAAGTGGGTCTGATATCACCTTGAAGGAGTTTATTTTGTGAAAATTACCAGATGACTGTACATAATTCCTCATTGATTACAAGTTTAGCAAATAAATGTAAAATTGATTGGAAACATTAAATAATTTTATTATGTTAAAGAAAGACAGCAAAGTCATACAAGAGGCATGAAACTATCACAACTATGAAGCAAATGGTTTAGAGATCATTACACAAAAATGTTTAACCACTAAATGTCACGAGTGACTAATCGTAATCAAACTACAATACAGCATGCATTCTTGTTTTTCATTTCCATTAAAAGTGTAGCTGAAATAGTCATTATTTATTCTGTTTCATTCTTTTTTTTCTTTCATTGATTTTCCTTGTTTTGACCTTGTGGTTCTTCCAGCATTCCTTGAATCTCATTCCTCTCCTTAGACTCTCTTTGAATTTTTAACCCCCATCTCACCCGCTCTTTCTTTCTTTCTGTCTCTCTCCCGCTGGGTCAGACTGCTCTCTGCCCTCATCTCTCCTCAGCCTGTCCCCAATAATCCTGCCCTCAATACCCGGAGCCCCAGACCCTTCTGCCCTGATCCAGACCTCCAGCACCCAGCCACTATCGGGTTCCTCTCACTGCTTTTTCAGGATCTGACATTTCTTGCCCCTTTTGCAATTCCCAACTATCTCTCTAAGGCGCCAGCGCCACTCCACCTGGAGTGGGTTAGCAATGTAAGAGGCAGGCAGCAAGTGTGAAGTCAAGACCACAAATGAAAAAAACCTTTCTAAGTGTGGTGCCGATAAAAAATGCTGACCGTAACGGATTTTTGACTTGCACGGGACATATGGATTGAAATTGAAATGAACTTGGAATGTTGACTTGACATAGCCTTATTAAAAGTTTTTTGGGGAAAAAAGTCAAATATATAGGTCTTAACTTTACTAAGACATTATTGGGAGATATAGAGTGACAACTGCTTTATATGCATTTTTTGTAATTAGTCAGCTATACTGTTATTGATTTATAATACAAACTATCAGAATTTCATCTTGCTTCTTGTCCATATAAATACACAATTTGCTAATTATATTCTAATTGTGGACCTCTGAATAAAACTAAGGTATTTTTTCTTCTTCGAGTATGAGCTCCAAATTCATTTATGTACTCATTTATTTATTTTATGATTTTTGTCAAAAGCTTTAGCAATGGATGTTTTGCATTTTGCAACTGGTCATTTTAATTAGTTCAGTATCCAAATCTGATCTTTTTTTTTTGGGCTGCAGACAACCGCATAAAAATTGGGAAAGCACTAGTTAATGCCATTACTTTGGATGCTTATTTTTATCTAGTAACAAGCATCACCAATGAATGTTTAAAAGCATGAAATCTGATCTTATCTGCGAAGCTGAAAGAAAGAAAAAAAAAAAGATTGTTTTTCAAACCGAAATATAAAAGTGACAAAAAGTGTCATCGATACCCTACTGTAGCCATCACATAAAACAACATTTTCGTTTTCAGTGTCAAAAGGTCAAATGAAATTCTCTGTGGTTCAAAGTTGTAAGACAGTAAAACATGAGAACTTTCAAGGGAGCAAATACTATTTATAGCCACCACACATTCATATTCATCCAGAACAAGAGTAAGTATTGTGTTTGAATAGGTGCCTGACAGATCACTGGGGTGGCGTCCCATGGACGAGTTCATTTTTCAAAAATAATGTGTCCTGGGACATATTTGGAAGAGAACACTACCATCAAGGATTTTCTTGGAGCCTTGAAAGGCACATGCTTATGTATATTTAGTGTACGTGTGGGTTTTGGTGGCTCCTGTCTCATAAACCTTAGTGATCAGAAGTGACTCTGAGAAAGGCAAGCTGCGTTTTTGGCAAAGAATTGCGTCTTTTGCAGTACTATATATGTGTTTATGAGTGCAATAACACAGACACATGCATTCAAACGCATCTTTAGCTCCCTTTACACCAGCAACCATTAATTCCTGCACGTAGCGTTCAAACCACAGTTTATTCACAACATAATTAAACCCTATACGAAAGGATATGCATATAACAAGCTTGGTGCCCCCGAGAGCAACGAGGTCAGTGGCTGGTCTTTTGTAGCAAGCACTAATGAGAATTCAATTAAACAATATGCGCTTCCGTCATCACGATGACCTAATGAGCAGAATGGTACGGTGGGAAAACCCAGCACCTGTGCGATCACGCAAGTGACACTACGCTGAACCCCGTCCGCTAATGCGAACCCACCAAACGGTGCCCCACGATGAAAGAAAGAGTGGGGAGAGAGAACAAGCTTAATTACCAGAAAATGCAATCAGCGCTAGAGTTCATTCGCAGACAATAGGCGGGGCATGGACCTCATTGGGGTTATCCGAAAGGGCCCAGTGGACAATTGGGTCATTGACATCAGATTGCTTGACAAGTCCCCGCAGGGCAGAGGAGAGTTCAAAAACCAGAGCAAAATCGAGAAGTTTGTCGCTGAATCTGTCGGAAAGGGCCTGTCAGGAGTGATTAGCGTGCCCTCCAAGTGCTCAAATGATCAAAAGGTCCTGTCCCTAACACAAAAACACACACACTGGCCCCGCCACTGCAGGTTTAATCTGAATTTGCATGGCTCTGTGTCTCAGCCATCCTCAGGCATGATATAATTACGGCGATGAGCGCTGCGCCATTGGCTCGGTGCTGGTTGGAGTTGTTTAGCGAGCTGAGTTTGGAGAGTAGTGTCAGTCACAGAGCTTGTGAAGATTGCCTGCTAACAGTGATTTAGTGCTGTTATCGGTTTGGCACTCTTTCTTTTTGTCTCTCATGCCATTGTATGAGCTCTGTAATGTAAGGTGACAGGAGCAACTGTTGAGCTTAACTTGCAGTTGAACTTGCCAGGGTGTGTATGTGGGAATTGTTGGAGATAAAGTTCTTAGGACTGAGTTTCAGATTTTGGTAGCACTTTATTTTAACGTTAGTTCCTTAGTTTTTCTTGGTTTCCAAGTTACATGTATACTTACTATGATAATAACAATAAATGATGCAGAATTACATGCAAGTAACCCTAATCCTAAACCTAACCATATAGTAAGTACATGCAGTTAATTAATATTACTCAGTACCCAGTACAAATCACTTAGAGAAGATCTGCAGCATAATTTAATTCCAAATCATTTGTTTAAAAAAGAAAACATTTTGTCACCTTTAGTGCCTCTGACGTCAAAAGGACAGACGGTGACATTATAGTACTGTAAGTGTGTTTTTGGCTCTGGACTGATGGCCCATGTACATAGGGTACATACTGATCTCTCACTCAAAGACCTGTCCCCATTCATCACTGTCTGTATGAATCTATTGTGGCAGATCAGGGAAGAGTGCAGCCATTTCAACAGGGCACAATTGACCTTGTCTGGCCTTCCCCAGCAGCTGTCACATTGCCACACTGTAATGGAGGCAATTAGCTGCACTGTGTCTGTTACTATCACAGTCAAATCTATCGCACATATCCATGCATACACACAGGTACTGCAGACAGATCTAATGGATGTGTGAAGTTCACACTGTCAGAGTAACCACAGGTGTAGTTCATTACATTAACTACAGACTCGATCCAGAATTTGACAGCCAGAAAATGTCCAAATACTTTGTGTTATTGTGAACAGTCTATTGCGCTATGTTTTTATTTAAAACAATGGTGTTATCAGGGCCGGCCCTGGGCTTAGGCAGTATAGGCAAATGCTAAGAGCACGCCGATCCCTAGAGGCTCCAAAACGAGTGAATAGTTTTTTTTTTTACTATTTATTTTTTAATTACAAAGAGAGCAAGATTGTCCCACAAAAAAATAACTATTTTATTGCTCTCCCGACTCACATGATCAATATTTATCTTTTCTTGTGCAGCCTGACAATTTATCAGTGAACATCTACCATAATGTCAAAAAGACCGAAGCCCTCTGGTGCCCAGGGAAGAAAAAAAAAGAAGAAAGAAGAAGAAAAATAGGACAAAGACAGAGGTAAAACTATGTAATGAATGATGGTGATAATATTAAACTAGATGAGGTAACATTTTGGAACAAACTGTATCTTGGCCTAGTCTAGTTCAAAATGTTAAAATGTCTGGAGTTCCAGAGATGTACGATTTTGTAATCGTGTAATTTTTTTCGTCTAACATAACACATTTTAATAATATTTTTACAAGTTGTTTAGTATTTGGGGATTTGTGTCATTGTTTTATTTGAACTGAATAATTTTGTAATCTTATATATAAAATTGGGCTTATTAAGATTTTATGTAAAATCGACTTTAAAGATACACGTTTCTCAGTTTAATTTGTGCCGATAATGTTAGAAAGAACTATAGTTTAGTATAACAGTGCTGCCTGCCATGTACTGGAAATCAAACACATTTCATTAATAAGGTTAATTGTCAATAATTAAATAAGAAAAATAACAAACTGTTACAAATGTAATGTCCTCCAACTGATCATATAGGTCGTTTGTACAAATATGTTGACATAGTTTAGGGTTGATGTAGCTCAGTTTGTAGTGTGATGCATTAGAAAATCAGATGGGATCATCTGATCAAGGGTTCAAACCCAGAGAATGCATGGCCTCATAAAAACCTATTGAGTCAAGATTTTACATCATTTTTGTAGATTTAAGGGTGGGGTTGTGTGTTTTTACAAATTAATTGGCATATAAAAAAAACGAGAAAAAGCTTTGCCGTGTCTGTGTGAATGTTTGAACACAATGATTATTGGTGGAATGGGCTGTGAGGTAAGGGGCACCAGCTAAAATCTCG
>JAUCMS010000031.1:5496556-5506724 GCA_032357445.1 Enteromius radiatus | reverse complement strand
AGAATAGGTATTGTTATTGATTTTAGGACAACTTTGATGAAAGGTTTTGATCCACTTCGAATGTTGACTACTGTATAGCTATATTATTATATCTAAAATATGAACCAATATTATAAAATAAATTAAATGACAATTCATGTATCACATATAACTTCATTATACACATTTTACTTATCTATCACTATATCATTTCTATGTTTTAAAAAGAGAAGTTTATATAATAGAAGTTAAATAAAACTGATATATAAATTTAAATAAAATAATTTATATATGATAATTTCATTTTAAAATATTTTAAGTATATATGTATGTGTGTGTATGCGTGTTTATATATATATATATATATATATATATATATATAAAATGTATTTGCCCCCAGCTGCCCCCTCCACGATAGCTAAAGCCATAGGGTGGGACAGAAGTCCGTCATCTCAGCCTAACTAAGCACACTCTGAATAGGCGCAGTCTAACCCCCCATCAAGACTAGCTGAGACCAGACTGACCTCTGACCTCTCACTAATTACATACAGCTAAGGCAGTGATGATGGCGCAAATCCAGTATTTTACAAACAAGTCAGTAATGGGGATGTAGGAGGTAGAGACACAAAACATGCTTTTAATGTTCACTGAGAGCTCAATCAGACAGACATGGAAATCATAATGTTGAAACACTAATGTCCCACCATGATATACATTATAAACACAATTTAAAAACAAGAAGTTTATGGTTTGCATAAAGACATGTAAATTTGATGTGCATTTTAAGAAAAAAGTAACCAAAATCAAAACAATAGATGCTGTTGCTTTAGTGATCAGCCTAGTGAACTAGCTTAAGATTGAATGCTGTCTGAATGCTTTCTAAAGCAGAACAGCACAACATAATTGCAATCATAATGAACTATACTGTATCAAATTCCCCTGCATTAAAGTGTGTTTATCATACCTTATTGTATTAAAACAAGTTCAGTTCAGTCAATATTTGTTGCCTAAACAATTTTTATAACTTCTCTTTTAAAATTTACCTGTCAACCGCTACTTTCAGATTTAGTTATTAACAGGCTATGCAGTAAAGTAGTACATCAGAGGCCAAAGAACTTACGGCTCGAAGGTCAACACCAAACTATTTATATATTACACTTTATGTATCTCATTTGTGTTAATCAAACTGAGCACACATATTTGCTCCTAGACTACCCTCTCCAACTGAAGCCCAAGTCTTTAAGGTGAAAGTGCTAAATAAGTTGTTCTTTGCGGTGAAAATCTGAATAAAACATTTAACAAACATGTTACAATGCACTTGATTTCAATTTCCTTTGGAATAAATGAACCAGATAAGCCATTTAACATCTCCTGCCTGCCACGAGTTTACATTTCTGGATTTCACAAAATTATTTCAATTATTTCTGAGATGAAAACCTCATTTTATTTGCTCAATAAAACATGATGAGGTCAAGTAAACATTTGAAATGTTTGTCACATAATGTAGAATGATCCATTAAATATGAGTAGTATACAGTGCATACTGAGTTAGCAGTATGCTAGTATTCCATTCCGGACATTCCTGATCCTGAGTCATGTTATTTGACAGCTTCTGCATGTCTTGACTGCATCTATGTGTATATAGCCTACACATCATCCTTTTCGCCAAATAACTTTCATAATCTAACATGCACACAAGGAAATCGTTTTAGCATATTTTTGATTTTCAAAACAACCTTTTATTTTTAATCTCATACTTCTCTTGGGTGTAAACATATTTCCCAACAGAAAGACATTAGCTATATTGAGTAAACATCAGTTGGATGGTGAAATGTCTGTTGTCTAAATGTCTAGATGTTGGTGTGGTGTTCTATGGAAGCGCGCCCCTAGCAGCCTCAGCATGCTAGCTCATGCCTGGAGAAGAGTGTTTGGAGCTAAGTGTTTCTTGTTCTTGTGAGTATTACCACAAATATTGTGTTATATCATTTTTATGATACTTAAAAATTCATTGACGGGAATATAAGGTCAAATTTATTAAGTATTCAATGTAAAATATTTGTGGTTCTGTAGTTCTTGCAAAAGACAGAGACAAACTAGCCCCATTTTTTACCCCAATTCGATTTTCTATGTTTATAGGTGATATATTAATTAAAAGTAAACTGTGTCCTATTGTGTGACATAGCTAAAATGTAGAAAAAAACACTTAAAATACAAATAACATACAAATAATTTATCTGCATTCTTGGAGCTACAAATAGCATGAGAGGTGTTTATTTTTAATGTTCAGTTTTTATTTACATTTTCACATCCTATATAAGACACAATATTCATCAATTACCAGTGTATATATATATATATATATATATATATATATATATTTTTTTTTTTTTTACTTATTTGCTGGCATAACATTGTTTTATGTCTCTGTGAATTCGATTTCTTCATGTTTATGCTTGTGACTCCTAGAGTTAACCCTTTTAGCACTTATTGATGGATTACATCATCCTGTAATGTGCAGTTGACCAATTAAGTTAATTTTGCAAGTGTTTGATTGCATTAAATGAGGGGGGTGGGAAGGCGTGTACTGAATCTGGGTTGTCCGTATCAGCAGATTTTATCTATGCAGGATTCAAGACATCAGCTATTCCTGTGGAGCTCCCTGCAGGCCGCGGTGCGCACTTAGACAATCACACAGATCTGAATGAGAGTCAATCCCACAATTCCACCCTCCACAGTGACCAACCAATTAACCCTCAGTAAATATTTACCACGACTGAGACGAGAAGCCCCTCAACTATCAGCTTTGGGTGAGAAACCCCTCAAAAAAAGCTGAGCCGGTGTGTGTGAGAGAGAATGTCGAATGATTATCAGCTCACTCATCTCCTGCCATGTTAAGACGAGATAAGAACGCTTAACTTTAACTCCGCTGAAGGACGCTGCAGATTACTGCAGAAGCACTGAATAAAACAACACGCTTTTCCAGGTAATTTGGCTGGCGGTGTCATCCATAACAGTTTGAGATAAAGATAAAACCAAAGCGAAAGGTAAAGAGTCTAGAAAATTTCCCTAAAACAGTTCAATAGCTGTCAGACCGCATCATCTGCAATAGATAATTGGTTTGTGGAAAAAAAAATAATACTGTCAGACTTCATCCTCCACCCTTTTGAAATCCAGATCCACACAGCACAATCAACCGTGCCTTTGACAGCAGTTCCGCAATCGTGTTTTCATTCAGACTTACACAAACAGTCCATGACAAGTGCACTGTTTAAATAGTCAGCCCTCACCAAAATATGTCATTATCTTCTGTTGTTCCTGAGGTCATAAACTCTGAGCTTCACGCTCATCGGAGTCTAATTACCATCATGGCATGAGTCTGTAAGAGAAGCCATAGAGATCGTCAGAATCGCACAGTGCGGTGGGAGAAGGAAACAGGCCTTGGGGCAGGCATGAGTAGTGTCGTGTAATTGCTTGTAATTAGTGTAATTAAAGGCAGTGGTGTCGGAGTGAGAGCAGAGGTTAGAGTCAGGTACGCACAGGTAAGGAGGGGAGGGGGTGAGGATGTTTTTGAAATTCAGTCGACCACAAAGCTGTGGAAACACTGGTACCTTGCCAAATGACAACACTGTCTGGAGCTTAATACGTGTGTGTGTGTGTGTGTGTGGGTGGACTGTTCGCTCGTGGGGGTTTGTGTATACAGCATATCTAATATAATCATCAAAAGTGTTGTTAATTCACGGCTTGATTCTGTCTTTGTTGTCACAGTTTATTTTAGCAACATATGCTCAGCCATGCGTTAATACCAATGAACCAACAGTTGCCAAATAGTTACAGCATTTTTTTATGCCAGGATCTTTTTATATTTTATGTATGCGTCTCTTTGACTAAAAAAACATTACATAAATGAAAAAAAAGTATTGAATGTAGTGTTGGGTGTCTTTGTCAGTGTTTGCTGGGTGAGCATGTTATATATTAGTTGCTCTGGTGGGTTTTACTTTGAAAGGACCCTCCGTTTTGATGACTTGAGGATACCTGTTGTTAAGAGAGAGATGCCTAGCAAGGAACTGGGGTCAAGGGGCAAGGGTTATTGGGGTGAGGACAGAGAAATGAATGATAAAGAAAGATTGATGAGGTTATTCTGCTGATGTAACACATTTAATGATTGTTTTCTAGTTTATGTGTACCGCATGTTGGATGTTGATAGAATGGGAAAGAAGTTTTTTGATGCAGCAAAGTATGCTGCAAGTATTCTTTTCGCAAAGCATAATTTTTTACTGTACTAATAATGACGGTGTATTGAACATTAGGGGAATTAGATTAATTCTATCCTTTAAAAAAAAAACATTTTTGGTCACTACTATTCAGTTTTGAAAGGAGTCTCTTATTTTCAAAAGAGTACAACTTACTACAGTTTAAAACTTCAGTGTCACACGATCCTTCACAAATCATTGTAATATAATTATGTGGTACTAAGTAAACATTTCTAATAATTATTAATGCTGAAAACTGTTGTGCTTCCTAATATTTTTTGTGGAAAGCACTTTTTAAAATACAAAATATGTTTTTATTGTCACTTTTGATCAATTTATAGTACCCTTGCTACTTTGGAACTGCACATTAATGATCTAAATTAATTTTACAACTTCAGATCTATTAGGTTGAATTCCATTTTTTTTTTCTAAAAACCTGTATTTGCATGATGATTTTATAACTATTGACCAAGCCACGTCTATTTGACCATCACCTCGCTCTTGACATGACCAGGCCTTTACTCTCCAGCTCAGGTTCCTCATTCTTTCCCTCTCTCCCTCTCTCCCTCCATCAGTCTCACAGCAAACAGAAGCGGTGTCACTTAAATTCTGTCAAACGTCTCTCTTTACACAAGCTCAATTTCTAATCCAGTTCTAACAGACAAACACATACTTTCACACTCATCACAGATTAAGTCAGGAGGGTTAAATTCCCTTCAGTTTGTTTATCCTAATGAGCATGTAGCAGTTTATCTGGGAGTATAATGAACCCCCCGCTGCTCCAGAACCAACAGAAGTTTCTATCTCACTGATAAGACACATTTGACACCGGAATGAGCTAAAAGTACTGTTTCGTTGGACACACAATTTCAATAAACACTTAAGTCTTACATTAACATTCTTAGGTTTAAGATCTTACTGATAAGTGCAAATATACTATGCAGCATTTTTAGATAGTCAAGCTACTGATTCAATGTTTACAGGCTTTAGAAATGTATCAAATACAATATCATTACTCAGATTTTCTTCAAAAACATTGCAACCAATAAGCCTGTATGACCTGTATATTGCACACAATGCTCCTGTTACGCTCATTTATAACTAGTGTAATCACAGCATACAGCTTCTCTAAACAAACACACGTATTGCTATGACCTTAACCCTAGTAACGCCTGATGAAGACTGTATAGTCTGAGCCGGAGGCTTAAGCATCGAGACAGCCGGGCATTAAATGCTGGCACACCCCGGCACACCTGTCTAACTGATAGCGGGCCTCTTGCGGACAGTTCGTGAGAACTGTGGTTTTTGGGTGAGAAGAGATACACATCAGGTCTTGTTTGCTACGAAGCAGTACAGGTGATAGGTATAGTTTCTCACCTGAGTGGCCGACAGTTGAATAGGGCACTATACATGTCTATAGGGCTTGACACCTTTGGCAATGCTAGTGATACTCTCACAGGTGCACATACACTGCGTGTTCATTTACACTTAATCATTGATGGCTGTGGATGGGTGGAGTAGAGAACGCTTTCGAGAGCCGAAAAGAACCGGAAAGATGTTCCTGCTGGTCATTGTTCGCTTGTAAGATTGACAGGTGTATATCGTACCATATTGAGACCTAAAACACACATACACACACACAAGGTCACGACGCACCCTTTAACCCTCCGCTAAGGTGTCAATCATTTCGAATCAGGCCGTTCTGGGACTGGGCCCTCCAGTCGACCCCCTGCTGAAAAAAGCCCGCCTTCCATCTGCCCCCCAATGGAGTGTGATTGACAGCTTGACTATGAGGATTGATGGTGTATTGAGAGACCCCCTCCTTCCCGTACTTTGCCCTGTCAATGCACCAGGCGCTTGGTACATCAATGCTAAAGTAATTAGCCAGTGGTAGTCATATTTCTCAGTCTGGGAGTTCCCTGAGTCTGAATAACTGCCATAAATCATAGTGAGTGACACTGACACAGAGAATAAAAGCCGGCCTGCCACACTCTCAGACTGTATGCCATTTAACCAGGGTAAAGAAGCTGTTTAATGCTCTCTGAACTTTTACATGCCCCCACTCTCTCTATCCTCAAATTATAGTCTATTATTCTTTCTTCTTCAAAGGAAATGTTCTACCAAAATCATTTACTCACCCTAATGTAATTATAAACCCATAAGTCTTATATCTCACATTGAGCACAATAGGTGATTTAGTTGAAAAATACAGCCAGTCTTTAAAATATAATGAAAGTGAATGGGTTTGTCAAGCTCTAAGATGATAAACAAAACAAAAACATCAAAAATTGGTCTATATGTCTCCTATATTCCAAGTCTTATGAAGTCACTAGGTAGCTTTGTGTGACAAACAGAACAAAATTGCTATTCTTGCATTGTTATTCTGCAATTTGTTTGTGTGTGAAATCCTGTCAGGAAATATGGAATTTTGTGTAATGCTGAAAATGCTGATGTTTCCCACACAGATTTAAGTTGGTCACATGTTTAGAAAGCTGACTGGTTTTAGATTGACTTCTCAATACATTGCTACACTATTGACTAAACCTTTAAAATTCATGAGAAAAGTAGTGATGACTGATTTGTGGATGAGTTGTTATTTTTTGTTAGATATTTTCAAAACATTGGTTTATCCAGTTCACGAATCCAATCTGAATGATTCATTCAGAATGATCTTTTTCTTGAATTCAGATTACATTTTTCATTCACAACAGTAAGCAATACAGTTGAGGGACAGATTATCAATGATGATGTTTTCAAAGAAAGTTACTGCACTGAGCTTCAGCAGACTGGCATTTTATTGTGCTTTTTGCATCCTTTTTGAAGCTTGAAGTATTTAATTATTAATATGTTCTTGTGGTTGTTTTACAGAATAAATAAAGTCTTACATGTTTGGAACATTGCAAATTATGACAGAATTTTCATTGTGCAACAAATTAATCCTTTAACCGAAGAGAAGTATGTGTGAGAGAGGGAGAAAGAAAAATGTGTTGAATGGATGTGTGTGTGTGTGTGTGTGTGTGTGACCCCCATTGAGCGTTTCTCTTTTAAATGTATTTCTTGCAGTAATTGTTTTGTCGGTTTTTAAATAGCTTTTGAGCTTCTGCCTGAATAGGGCGACTGAGTCAGCAGGGTTTTTTGGGAGCCTGACCTGTCCGCTCTGCTAAAGGTTCGGTAGCTAAGGAGAGTACCGGGAATCTCATGCATTGACAGACAGGGAGTGGAGTCTTCCTTTCAGAATAACATTCACTCAGCACAGTGAAACTTAGAATAGATATGGCAGCTGTAGTCTAAACTGTAACTGCCAGTTTACTAAAAAAAATAGCTGATATCTGACAGTTTGGAGAAGAGTAAATGACGGTGTAATGTCTGGATTTTCTTTCATTCAAGATTTTAGGTTAGAATTATCTTATATATTTCTTGAATATCTTTTGTTCAACTGTTTTCAACATTAGAAATAATAATGTTTCTTGAGCACCAAATCAGCTTGTTAGAATGATTTCTTGAAGTAATGCCTTCTGAAAATGTATGATGCCATCATACAAATAAATAACTTTTTTATATATATACTATGAAAACTGCAATAATATTTAACAATATTACTGTTTTTGCTGTATTTTGATCAAATAAATCCAGCTTTGGCAAGCATGGAATACTTCTTAACAGTAGGCCTAACTTTTTATTTTTTAAATTTGATCTTTCATTTAGTTATTTTACAAACATATTGCTATAAGATTCCTTAATGCTAGAACTTAATGCTTCATCCAGGTTCTTCTAATTTCTATATGAGTTTCTGGATTTTCTAAAGGACTGCTAATAAATAGCATAAGGACTACAATAAAACGTTTTTGTGGAACACTCTCCTATGACATCAGAATGCAAAACACTGTTTGGTTCTAATTGGAACCCAAGACTGATCAGTCCATGAATCAATGAAACTAAGTGCCTCTTTCCCTGCTGTGTTCATTCTCTATGCCACAAATGTGAATATAATGGATCAGTCAAAGCACGGTTAAGGATTTTACAGAGAGCATCCGAATGTGGCTGATGGATTAGCTCCATGTGGAACGGCCCTTCATCCTCGGATCCGAGATGCTGATCTGCCTTCGATTGACTCTCATTGCGAAGAAGCTCATTCATCCGTCTCTGTAACAAGGGGCCACATGTGTGTAATGTGAGTTTGAATGTGAAAGGACAGCAGATAAATCCAGTTAGCTGTGATTAGATTACACTAGGCTAGAATGAATGGGATCAGTTGGAGAGGTGACAGAGAAAGGGGGGTAAAACCACACAGACCCCTTTAACTCAATCCATTAGAGTACAACGACATATTCATTAAGTCAGGCCAGCCCAGGACTGTGGTTTAAAATGAGCTGCGGACCCCCCTCCCACTGCTTTTCCTTTAAAAACTTCCTTCCTTTTCTCTTTCATATTGATGGTCATGGAGGGGGCTTAAAAGTAACCAGTGGGGGTTTTGTGTGTGTGGTTGTGTGTACCTTTCTATAGGTTTCTTCCTGACTTATACAAATCCGAGAGTTCTCTGGCCAATTCGGGCACTTTGAAATAGCTTATTTTTTCCCCATGAAATAAAAAGCAAATGATAATGAACCAAGCTGTAATTCTCAGTCGTTTTATAAACATTAACAAGTTCATCTAAACCTGTCTTTTGGTGATTCATGAGAGAAATCTGTTATATTGTCTGATATCTCAGGTGTGTTCAATCCAATAGAGATCTTCTGTCAAAACATCAAGAGATCCTTATTATTAGATGTGTTAAAGCTCTTTTTTCGACATGCAATTAAAACAATTACCTTGTAGATAGAGGAATTTACAACTTATTCTCAACTTATTCTACATTTTAAGTAGAGACTGATTTGGAGGGTTAAACTGAACTGAGTTCTTTATTGCAGTCCAGGCCTGTCATTCACCACAGGAAACTCCTGTCAGTGGGAAGGTGGGATGTTGAGTGATTGGCGTTTTGGCCATCCAGACAACTTCCTCTGGTCGGAGGAAGAACATTAAAATGTCTGGGTCAAAGTAACCTGCCTCTCTAATGTCCTCTTTAACCTCTACCTGCTTTCGAGACAATAACTTTCCATGGGTTTCTCTAGAAAACTGATCTATATTCCAGACATAAAATTTATATAAAGTACATATGCTATTGTTTAATTACTTACTGGATACAAAATATGTGTATACTCATTTTCAGTATTGTTATTGCTATTATTTTTACATTCTTGATTTCATCAGAATTTGTTTGATTTGTTTTTAGAATAGCTTTTGGCCAATCTGTACAAAAACAGACAGAAGGACAGAAAGAGAGGTGCATAGGTGAAGTAGGCTGGAGTGTAGAGGGGTTGGACAGACATTAAATTCACACCCGTCAGAAACACATTCCAGACAGTGTGTGTGTGTGTGTTTGTGTGTCTGTGCAGAGGCTTGTGTGATATATTCTTGGGTACCTCCTACTGTAGCTGAGGGTGAATGTTCAGACAGCTGGAACATTAGACATTCAGACAATGTATTTCCTCTTATATATGAAAAATGTGTGTGTGTATTTCCCATTTTCAAGTCAAGCTATGATATGTGATCTGCTTGGAGAGTATAAATCAAGTCTCTTCTTTTTTTCTGACAGATACACACATACTGACCCAGTGGTGTTTCAAAGTGGTCATGTGTCTTTTCTGAAGAAAAAAAAAAAAGATGCAAGTAACCTTATAATTAAGGGCTGCTTTCCAGTATGGCTCTAATTCGTTAGGTTATATCAAATATCTTCATCACAGTCCTAAACAGTGTTGAACACGTTACTTTAAAAAAGTAATTAGTTATAGTTACTAGTTACTTATCACGAATAGTAACTGAGTAAGTAACTGAGTTACAGCCTTATAAAAGTAACTAATTACCAGGGAAAGTAACTATTGCATTACTAAAAAATAAATAAA
>JAUCMS010000031.1:5483794-5496456 GCA_032357445.1 Enteromius radiatus | reverse complement strand
CAGTTCTTAAAAGTTGAGGAATTCCAAATGAAATCCGTTATTTTGACAGGAAAATACAACAAATAATATCGTTTACATGTAGCGCGTCAAGTCTGCATGTTATGAAAGACTCTTGCCTTCCCAGAGTTTATGGTAGCGTTACGTCAAATACAGCTACACTGCGCATCCATTGAGATTGACTGAAAAATAAACATGCTAATAATATTATAATAAATTATAGTAACGCAACATTTTATTTTCAGTAATGGTAACGGCATTGTAACGGGGGAAACAGTAATTCATTTGATTACTCGTTACATAAAAAAATAACGCAGTTAGTAACGCCGTTATTCCCAACACTAGTCCTAAAGTCCAAAAAGCAGTTGAGAACCGCCAACCTAACACACATGCACAGCCTAAAACTGTTGTTCATTCTAACAGCCTGTTTGACCTCTTAGGCCTGAAGACACAGCAAGAGCAGGTGAGTAGAACAGATAGCTTTAATGGTTTCAGGTTTTTTGACTGAAACACCTTTTGAAAGCAAGCTTTAAAAAAACCATTTGAGGGCCTTTTAAAGTCTTTGTCCTCCTCTTTCCTCTCTTCTATCCTTCTGTCTGTCTATCCTTTTTGTACTGAGGTGCATTTGACCTTTTAATCACTGCCTGAGGTGAGCTCCACATGGCTAATGGATTTTTCCTTCTCGCTCACACACACACACACACATATAGACTGTTGGTGTCTAAGAGTGTAAACAGGGTGCCTCTTCAAATTGCCATTGTAGAGTGTGAGAAGAGAGGGAGATCCTTTCCTGGAGCACAGCGAACATGTCATTATGACCTCGGGAAACAAGAAGTGTCTTCCTGATGTTAAAATCTGCAGATGCAGATGCTGATATATATATATATATATATAACAATTCCAAACCCAACCCCCCCCCCCCCCCCCACATTAGCCACTGAAGACTGGAGTAATTGCTCCTGACAATTAAAAAAAAAAAATCCAATGTTGTTTAACTATGCTGGTTTTCTATGGGTTTTTTCTATGTAATAAATTAATGAATAATTTCTATTTTCAGCCATAAGCCATGTCCATTTATTGCTTATACATAACAAAATTATGTATAGCTAACTGGTTTTTATCGCAAAAAATAACCATTTCAGGGTGAGATAAGACCTGCTCACACAGGTTTGGTTTACTACCTACATTTTCAATAATTAAACTTTCAACTATTTAGTATTTTTGCAAAAACATGAATCGCGGTATTGTTTTTGCCATGTCATTATAGCGGCGGGAGGAAGTGTAGGCCTCAGGGGTCAGCGCGTGAGGTCACGGGGAGACACCCAGAACAGAACCTGATACCCGCTCAGCGTCACACCCCTCTGACAGATAAGGAAGTCAGTCGGGTGGTCAGAAGTTGTTACACATCTAAAAACAGTGCGCTTCCCTCAATTCACACACACACACACACACACACACACATACATACAGTGAGATTCAAAAGTCTGGGGAATTTAAACCTGGAGAAGATGTAGGACTTTTTAAAGCAAAGAAACGTTTCAGATCTTGCTCTGTTTTTAGGTCTAGGTAAGAAATATTGTATATTTATGCCACTGATCATGTTACTGTCTGTACAGACAGTCAGATGCATTTTGGATCATCTCAAATCAAACTGGAGAACGTGATCATCAGCATTTACACAAACTTGCAAGTTTGAATGCTTCTGTCATTAAAGCAAAAGAGGGACAAACTAAATTCTAAGACATTTCGAATTCATAACCTTTTTTGTTTCAGCTTAGTTTCTCACTTAAATTATTATGCTAATTATGCAAATTTGGCAATTTTTCATGGAATTGGACACTTTTTTCAGACTCAGGCCCCTACCGTATATCCAACCAAGACCTCTTGGAATACTGCCCTCTCTTTCTCTCAAACACACACACAGTGATGACAGACAGCGTCTGAGAGGAGGGAAAAACCCTTAAGAATCAAAGCAGGACATCCAGGAGACGAGTATGCATCTGTGTTTGTGTGTGAGAAACACAAAGGTGGTTGGGGACTACCGTGTTGAAAGATATCTGCAAGTGAAGAGATACTGCCTTCCATTTCTCTTTCATTTTTTCTTTACTTTCATTAATAGTTCTATAATTCTCTCACGGCGTTCTGTTTAGTTATCATACGCATTTATTATAGCATCTGATGGAGCAAGTTCACACTGAAAGGTGTCTCTGTGTCCAACAGGAAGGGTTTTTTTGTACCGTTGACAGATGAGGCTGTACCTCTGATCATCGGCTGAGACACTTTCTCTCTCCCTGACCTCTTCACTGAGTCCAGAAGCTGCGGCCAGGAGCTGATGATTGAGCAGCATTAGAGAGCAAGGGATAAGGTGACCACTTAAAACGCAGTTGTGTGTGTCTCCTTCTGCGTATCACTGTGTTGGGGAGAATTTGTGTGTGCGCTTCTAGATTCCACAGAAACACTATATGGTTTTCCCCTAAGATTCCACATCAGTGGAGGAGTACGTTTGGACAGTTTAGCTTCAATCCCATATGTGCTTTGTTGTGTGTGTTTGAGCTGGATCAAAATTTCGGAAAGTATCACTTGAAACTATAGCTAACTAAACCGAGTGTTTAACTAAAGAGAAAATGATTTGTGTATATTGTAGGATTGATGTCGCAATGAAACGGAAGTAGCAAAAGATCTTTTGTTCCATATTGCAGTGTACATCTGAGTAACATTTTTTGAAAAAAGAAAAAAAATTTTTGACTGAATGTGAGTTTGTAACTGATTGTAACAAACATATGGGTTTAACTAGAATAAACTAGATGTTTACGCGCAGATTGATCATTCACAATAAAACAGATGAGGGGGATTTTCATTTCACACCAACTTTAAGGTTTCACTTGGGTTAGTCTGTAAGTTACATTTTTTATTGAAAAAAAAAATCATGATCACTGCTACAAGGTTTCTGAGGTATTCCTACATTACTATAGTTGCTAGGGTATTTTTTGTAGTTGCTTAGGTGGTTTCTTACTAGTAAAGAAAGGTCCTAATCTGATATGCTACTCTGATACTTTGATATGCCTATACTCTCATTTATGTTTATGACATTTTTTTCTGTTTTATCTGCCAAATTAAAAATGATTGAAATTGTCACTTATAAAAGTACAGAATTTGAAATTTTATCTGCATAATAGATGATGTCAGTGGGATGACTCAATATAAGATTTTAGAAAGGCTAATGTGTGTGTGTGTGTGTAAATGTCTGGGAAGTAGACAGTAGGTTGTATCTGTGATTAAGAGCAAGTCTGAACATAAAAAGGGACATTTTCAGCACATCACCTAAACAGCCACTGTAAAATGATCCTCCATATGTGTGTCATTACACAAAGTTGATCAAAGACAATGTTGATATCAAAGATCAGCATTGTTATTTAGAGCAACACTCTTTGTGTGTGTGTGTGTGTGTTAGCTAGCGCAAAACAAGACTACTGCCTTAGTCAACTTTAACAGTTTTAGGTGTCAGGTTAATTCTAATAAATTTCACACAGGTAAAATTCCATTCTAATTTACCTGGAGTAGTGATGTGGTTTTGGTGACTTGTTTCATGATGTCATTCTTTGGCATCTAACAAGTGATGGGTAAGTTCTCAGAAAAGTATTTACATAAAAAAACTATGCTTTAGCAGTTTTGTAAGATTGAGATATGTGGAAAAATATCCATCAAATGGCAAATAAAACCTAATAATAAGATCAAAGTATGTATTAGAACTGAGTAAAGCAGAAGTACAATTACTATATACAAAAAATAATATATAAAACATAGCACATGGTTCCTTTGGCCTTTCCCAAACGATTAATCTTGTATTTGGCACATCTGGAATAAGATGAATTAACATGACTTTCATTATTTCTGTGCTTATCTGAACATGCACAGAAATAGGCTATATCTGGACATATTGAAAATAATAAAAAGTACAGATGTTTCAGTCTTGGGTTTAATTGCATTTAGGGACAACTAATTACTCATGATCTGCGTTTTATTATATTGTGCCTCTGATTATTTATGTTTGTTGGTGTACATGGTAGATATATGTGAGGGGAGACCTGGCCATGAGTGTGTGACTATGTGGCAAGTCCCTGCCTGTCTTTAACCTGACTTTGAGCTTTAGTTGGTATTCTAAGTCTCTGTTGTTAAAATTAATAATGGGATTTGTTCAACCACCCCAGACAGGGATGGCTGTCTTCTGTGCTTCTCTATCTCCTGCCCTTTCTCACTCTGAGCTGAAATTTTACAAGAAAACCAAAACTTCATCTTCTGACCGTTTTACAAATGCAGCTTGGAAATAACAAAAGCAACTCTGCCTCTCGTAGACAGATCTTTTTCTTTACATACATTTCTTCTGTTTGTATGTGAAAATATTATTCCACATGAATTTTATATAGTTATAGAAGATTATTTATTAAAGGTCTGATGGTTTACAAGACATATGTAGACAAAAATTATAAATGTTGAATTGGAGACTTTTGCATTTTGTGTGTGTGTGTGTGTCTATAAGTTTATTTTTATTAGGCTATTTACTGAAATGCAAATGCTAATTATTTTGTTTTGTTTTGTTTTTTTCTTGGGACAATAACAAATCGGCAAGCTTTTCTGACTGCAGCCAGAGATACCAGAACATGAGCGAATGCGGATCATTTTAAAATCGTAATAATAATATACATTATTTATAAAGAGTCTCAGTGGAAACTGCGCCGCATCCTGATAATTAGCTAGAGCTAAAAGTGTGTATCTGTGTGTTTATTTAGCGCAGTCTGACTGATGCGAATTATCTTTAAAAATTAGATGGAAGAAAGTAACACTGCCATAAATATGCACTTTTTAAAAGAAATGCTTAGATAATTATAGCAACAGCTGCTCGATCGTTATCTCTATCGGAGAGTAGCCTACAAATTAGCCTATTTATAAATGTAAACATCACAAATAGGCTATGTTACAAAGATTTTAATAAAAACATGTTGCGCATTGACTTAAGTTAAACGATTGCGTTGAGAAGCTTGCTGATTTGCCATTTATTTTTAAACGTTGGCTCTCTAAAAGTACCTCAGTAATATACAGACGCTTTAAAATCAGTGTCTAAGTTCTGACTAAGTAAAGAATAATAATAATAAAAAAGATTTAGTCTAAAACAAACACCAAAACAGGTCTCGCATGTTTAGTACGCAGCTTCTCTGTTAACACATGTAGCATAATCATGGCTATTTTTGATTGTCTGAAAAAAAATGTTTTTTGTTTGTTTTTGTTACATATTATAAACTACAATGCTTGCCTCTACTCACATACATGAAAATGATGACAAGTGGATCGAATGGAATTCCAAAGAGGAAATAAGTAAACCAAAAAGTAAAACCCCTACAATCTCTCTCTCTCTCTCTCAATCTCTCTCTCTGTCCTTCTGATCCCCTCCGTGGAATTACGATCTCAAACGTTTCCCATCCCCTGTGATCTATCCACGACCTCTTCAACTATTAGAGAAAAAACGCTCACACGTCACTGGTGAAGGTGGATCATAACATGTGCCAATACCTATAAAGCTCGAGCGCGCGAGATGCACAGAAGACACATAGTTCACTTAAGAGATCGCGAAGTTTCACTGGATATCTTCGCTATGACTTTACACTCTTCCTGAGGTGAGTACACACTCTTTGTCTGCCTCTGATTCACTTTTAAGTTCATCATTAGCTCTGTTATTAAGATGATTATTTTAGATTATTTATTTTAGAGAGACAGATTTTGTAAAACCCTTAAAAATATATTTTTTATGCATATGATATTTCGGAGATTCAAATCTCTCATGTTTCACTATGTTCTTCAGATAAGAATAAACACAGTGTTAACAGAAATGAACGGAAGAATCAATATAGGCTAGTCTGATGTTAAATACTGTTAATTTATGAGTTTTACTTACTCGGAAGTGTTTATAAGCAGAGAGATCTTCTGAAGTGAGCACTAATGTGTGCTCGTTTCCAAAGTTCTCATAATCTCAAGTTCAGTTGGAGTCTGATTTACAGTCGGAGTGGGTGAGAGCAGGGCTGTTCCAGGGGTTGCACCCCAAGAAAAGGTAGATAAACTCGGATGAAAGACATGCCAGCGCATGCAACTTGTAAAACTGTTTGGAATATTTGTCAGCTTCTTGTCCTTCTCTGGGAAGCTGGAGAGACTGACAGACAGCACGACAGATCTCCTGTCTTCATAAAGTCCATGTTAGACCCGTGTAATGTCCTATTCTTATTCCATTACTAGATATCCAATGAGCGCGTAAAGGGACCTTCTTGCGTGTTACACAACTTTTGGAGGCACTCCATCAAGAAGAAATCATCACTGGAACAACACGCACAGGCGCACGTGGATTCTTTGCTTTCTTTTTGGCTTTGTTCAACGCTGGAGATGTTCGGGCACGATATCTGCCTCGTGTCCGCGCTGCTGGCGGCTGCTGGTGCTGTCTTACCGGCTTTGCTGTTGCTTGTGGTTTCGCGGCTGCTGTGGGAGTTCAGGTGGAGCATCACCCGGGATCGGACGTGTAAACTCCCACTCCCGCAGGGCTCCATGGGCTGGCCGCTGGTCGGAGAAACTTTTCACTGGCTTTTCCAGGTAAGATTTGAGCATATCAATAAAAATCTATCCTGTTTTTCTCAATTCTTCTCTTATTTATGATTTATAGATCATGGATTAATTAGGCTATGTTCCCTCGATCAGAAAAGCAGCTCTAATATATAAGCCTATGCATTATATTGTAATTGTTATATTATTAACATGGTTTAGAAGTAAAAAAAAAAGAATGAATTAATTAGTGTAGCCGGCTTAAGTAAAATACTGTTAAAATTAGTTTTCGATTTTATTTTCCAGCGGGGTCATCGTTAGGCTAAATAAATAAAAATAGTCGTTTTAATTGTAGTGATTGTATTTATACATAAAATACTAATGATTTCTTATAGACCTATATATCATATAGATCTATAATATCTTTATAAATAATGAGAGGTGGCTACTTTTTCAATGAACTGTATGTAGGCTGGCAGGTGTTGCTATGGTTACCTCCTTAAGCAAAGCCGATTTCTTTACGATCATAAACATTTATTAGTGCACTTGTGAAGCATAGCTATGAAAACAATACATGAAGCCCTGACAAAATGATGTAGTAGGCAAAAAATATTAAACGACATGCTAACTTAGGAGGAAAAAGATTCTATTGCACAACATTTAGGCTATTTAGATTATATATAGGGTCTAATAATTCTTATATTAATGTTATCTTTTATGTAGATTGCAGTAATGATGCATTTTGCTAATATGTTTGCGTTACCTTTGGCGCAAAGTTTTCACAAAGGAATACAAGGTATATGAGCCAGTTCCTCTGCTGGCCTGATGTGCAAATTCAGAAGGGGAATTATTCCCTGCATGTGTGAACTTGATGAGGGTGTAATTGTTCACTGTGGTAAAAACAGATGTTTTCACCTTGATTTCGTGCAGATTGGCAAAACTGATCAATCCATTCCAGGAGATGCAATAAATATTGTAATATGTAGAACTGAAAAATTAATAAAATACTATGTGAAATTTGCATGGAAATATTTGTAGTATTTTAAAAATCCTTATAGTCACAAATGACCGGAAGAGACTTGATGGAAGTAGTGGGGACTCGGGGTATTGCATTGATCTAAAAGATTTGAGTTGTGTTGTCACAGGGATCCAGCTTTCACATCTCCAGACGCGAAAAACATGGAAATGTTTTTAAAACGCACCTTTTGGGCAAACCCCTCATCCGAGTGACCGGTGCAGAAAACATCCGTAAGATCCTGCTGGGTGAACACACGCTGGTGTGCACGCAGTGGCCCCAGAGCACACGCATCATCCTGGGGCCCAACACGCTGGTGAACTCAGTTGGTGACCTGCACAAGAGGAAGAGAAAAGTAAGTGTATCTAAAAGGCATCTGATCAAAAGGAGTAACCCATTAATTGTTTTATTTCACTACTTATAAATAAAATGCAATGAAGATAAATAAAATGTTGTTTTCTAGATCCTTGCAAAAGTGTTTAGCCGTGGGGCACTGGAGGCCTATCTAACACGCCTTCAAGATGTTGTCAAGTCTGAAATTGCTAAGTGGTGCTCCGAGACCGGGTCTGTGGACGTTTACACCGCAGCCAGATCGTTAACTTTCCGCATTGCAGTGCAAGTTCTGCTCGGTCTGCGTCTGGAGGAGCAGCAAATAACTTCTCTCTCCAAAAGCTTTGAACAGCTCATGAACAACCTCTTTTCTCTTCCCATTGACACCCCCATAAGTGGCCTGCGCAAGGTGAGAATGAGTCCAGTTCTGGACTCATATATTATATATAATATATATATAAGCAAAATATATTTTCCACGATATTAGACGAATGTCTACATTTAATCTAGTTTGGAGAACTTTTATTCTTGAACATATTCGAGTCTATTTGTTTTTGTTGTAGGGAATCAGAGCCCGTGAGATTCTGCACTCTGCCATGGAGAAGATCATAGAGGAGAAACTGAAAAAGCAGCAAACCAGTGATTACCGTGATGCTTTTGACTATATGCTGAGCAGTGCGAAGGAAGATGGCTATGAGCTTACAATGCAAGAGCTCAAGGTAAAGGCCTAGAAGACTCTACAAATAAAGGTTCTTTATTGGCATCAATGGTTTCACACAGAACCCAACTTTTCATTCCACAAGGTTCTTTACAGTGGAAAAAGTTTTTTATTATTATTAAAAAATGTTCTTCACACTAAGAAAAGATCTGTTCACTGAAAGGTTCTTTGGGAAACCAAAACTGGTTCTTCTATGGCATTTCTGTGAAAACCCCTTTTAGAACCTTTATATTTAAGAATCTGTGCTATCTTTGTACCTAGTTTTAATTATTGTATTGTTTAATATAATATTTAGTTTAATCACAGATAATATGATAATATTTTAAACCAATTAAGTGTGTTTATTAATTCATTTATTTACATTTACATATATACATTCTCCCATACAAAATTCTGGAATAATTACGATTTTTGACATTTTCATGGCTGCATTTATTTGATAAAAAATGCAGCAAAACAGAATCATATTTAAAATGAGAAATTAATATCTTTGTTCAACAATGCACTAAACTGATCAAACGTAAAAGCATAGACATTTGTAATGATACAAAAGATTTACATCACAAATAAATGCTGTTCTACTGAACTGTCTATTCATCAGAATTCTGAAAAATGTATTGTTTTTTTTTACAAAAATAATAAGCAGTAAAAATCTGTTGATAAACCTTGATTATAATAACTGTAATTGTATATACCTATATTACTGTTTATTTTTAAACAAATAAATGCATCTTTGGTGAGCATAAGGCATAAAAAAAAAAGAAAAAATTGTAATTATTCCACTTTTTTGATCTGTAGAAAAATAGGTGCATATGTGCCAAATAAATAGCTTTTCTTAGATATTTGCATTTATAATTTTTTATTTCATTGATTCATGTTTGCAAAATAAATAAATGAAAATGCGTTTCAGGAAACCGCAGTAGAGTTAATCTTCGCTGCCCACTCCACTACTGCCAGCGCATCAACATCCCTTATCCTGCAGCTGCTGCGTCATCCAGATGTGAGCGAACGCGCCAGAGCAGAACTGGAAAGCGAGGGGCTGATCGGCGACGCGCATGGATACTGCCGCTCTCGTTGCCATGGGAACATCTTCAGCGAGGAAAGCGATGCAGCTGAGAAGAGCACCAGCGAGTGGAGATCAGCAATGAATAAAACAACGTGTTTTGAAGCAGGGGACAAAGAAGAGCGTCGCTCTCGCATCCACGTCCCTTACCTGAGTTTGGAGAAACTCAGTCAACTTTCTTACCTGGACTGTGTGGTCAAAGAGGTGCTTCGGTTTCTCCCACCGGTGTCTGGCGGATACAGGACAGTCCTGCAAACATTTGAATTAAATGTAAGTGGGTCTTGTTTTGTGCAAAATAATTACTGCAAATAGTGCATTCATATATTGTCTGCAAAAGCTAGTTATTTCAGTAACATTTTATATTAGAAACAGAAATGACTACATTATAACATTTGTGAAATTATGCATTATAAAACCATGATATAACATGAATAGTGGTAATTTTACATCAGATGTAAAAAAAAAAAGACAAAATATTAATAAAATATAAAATATTATATAAATAATATATAAATATAAAAAATTATTATATAAATAATATATAAAATATTAATAAAAAATTAACCCTTAAATTTTATTTTAGGAATGTACATTCAAATTATTACATTATAAAATCACAATATAATGTCAAAAAGTAATATATAAACAACAATAATAATTCATACTTAATATTATCATTAATAATTAATAATAATTAAAATATTTTAAAAATGTTTTTTGTGCATCAAATGTTGAAAATGGTGATGAAAAAAATCAACAATTTTGTCAATAATATTTATTTTGAATTAATTTATTTTTAGTTCTAAAATCATGATCATGATATATTCACACACACACACATATATATATATATATATATATATAAACAGTGTGAAAAAGCAAAGATTCAAAAACTTAAAGTTTTACACAAAAATCGTAATAATTCCTATATTGTGCATTGGCAGGGTTATCAGATTCCGAAGGGCTGGAGCGTTATGTACAGCATCCGGGACACACACGAGACAGCAGAGGCGTATCAGAACCCAGAGCTCTTTGACCCAGACCGGTTCTGCGCAGATCGAAATGAGAGCAAAACCGACCGCTTCAGTTACGTCCCATTCGGAGGCGGTGTGAGAAGGTGTATCGGCCGGGAGCTCGCTTTGATTGTGCTCAAAACTCTTGGAGTGGAGTTGCTCACCACGGTAGATTGCACTCTGGCAACAGAAACATATCCAAGGATGCAGACGGTGCCAATCGTGCATCCGGTCAATGGACTGCATGTGTTTTTTAACTACAGAAACCACGGCGTTGAGAGAAATCGGAGGGAGTCCACGCATATATAGACAATAAACTTCATTTAGACACTGTACCACATAGAATGCATAGATGTCAAACTGCTTTTGCAGTTTCCTTTCGAATGTTTATGTAAAGCGAACCATCTGGAAATGGATGAAATGATGAACCTGACTCATTTATTAGAAAATGCAAAGTCTTGTGGAAAGGGTAAATATCCACTAGAATGCATGAAAAAAAGTGTAAAAAACCTTAAACCTGTGTAAAAGTCTTTTAGATTTGAATAGCCAAGCCATTGTAATGTGCATGAGGAAAACAAAAAGATTTAAAAACATATATATATATATATATATGCATTTAAATTCAACTATTTTTTCATCTCAACCTTGTATGTGATATATAAACAAAACCTGTTTTTGTTTTATGAAATGAAGTAGGAACACAAATAAGCTCTATTTATATTTTTTCTCAAGTAAATAGGATAGCTCAGTAAATAAAATTTATATTATGCCACTAATTTCTAGGCCACTGTACAACTAAAATGACTAGTTATCTATACACGCTGCCCTTGCGGCTCTAGTACTTACAGAAATTGCATATTGCTTTAAACCATGTAAATAGATGACTAACGCATAGTTATTTGTGTTTATCATGAATGTAAGCTGTGAAAAATGACCCTTGCGCTGTGAACTGGGGTATCAGTTTAAATACAGGGAAGGAGAAAACAAGCAGCACTTTTCTCCAAGTTAGGAGTATATATGTATACATGTTGTATATGTTTAATACTTGTGTACTTCTTGTAGTTCCTGTGCTCATGTGTTTGTCTTGTTGAATAGTGCTCACATTAATTTTATATCTTTTATGGTATCTATTTCGAAATGTGTTTTTGGAGCTGTGCTATAATGTTTAAGATGTCTCTGTTCAATAAAGAGATTTGATGAGTTTATTTTGTTGAGCGTTCACATTATGTTTGGGGTATTTAAGTAACATATAAATGTAAACATTAACATAAATAAATAATTTACACTCCCATTCAAAGGTCTGGAGTCAGTAAAATATGAAAAAAAAAAAAAAAAAAGAATATTTATTTTAAGCAAGGATGCATTTCATTGATCAAATTTTATCGACTTTATTATGTTATAAATAAGTATTGTTAAATGCTATATTCATCTAAGAATCCTTACAAAATATATATCACAAATCACTAAGCAGCACAACTGTTTTCAAAACTTAAATTATAAAAATAAATGTTTCTTAATCAGTATATTATTAGAGTTCTGAAAGATCACATGACACTGAAAACTGGAGCAATTACCATTGCCGTTAGAGGAATCAATTACATTTTAAACATTTTTAATGCTAAACTACACTAGAAATGTTGTTTTTTTGTCATTTTGTTTTAATGCATTTTCAAATCTATACATCTTTAGATATATTGGGGTTTATAAAACATATTTGGCTATGTAACTGCAGTTTCCTTTTGTTTCAGCAAGCATTAAAGGGGTCATACAAAGCCAATTTTCCACAAGCTAATATGATTCTTTAGGGTCTAAATTGAAATTTTGTAATGTAGTTTGTTTTAAAATTTCTCAAAGGTAGTGTAAAAAACGATAATTTTACCCTGTCAAAAACAGCTCTTTTGAAATCACTCTGTTCTGTGTACTTCCCCTTTAAATCTTCACGAGCTC
>JAUCMS010000031.1:5457206-5474170 GCA_032357445.1 Enteromius radiatus | reverse complement strand
AAATAACATACAAAAGAAAAAAATATAATTTACTTCCTCCAAACCTTTAAAAACATTGACAACTGTTTTTAGGTTCAAATTCAAATTTTTGAACCATTTGAACAGTAGTTTTTACAAATGCTTAAAGTGTCCTAAAAGTAAAACACCCAGTGTAGCTTTAGATAGCATAGTTAGTTTAACAGGTGAAAGGGTTACTCCACCACAAAATTAACTTTTTGTCCCTAAATCACTTAACCCCATGTAAAACTTCAGTAAAAGCTTGTTCGTCCTCAGAACACAATTTAAGATATTTTGGATGAAAACTGGGAGGCTTTTGACTGTCCCACTTACTGCCAAGTAATGAACACTATCAAGGTCCCGAAAAGTATGAAAGACATCATCATCATCAGAACAGTCATCAGTATTTTAATCTGAATTTTATAAAGCAATACTTTTTGAAAATATCTTAAATTGTGTGTGAGGACTAATGGACCTTTTACGGGTTTGGAACAACATAGGAGAGTGGAGTAACTCTGTAATAGCAATCTGACTCATCGCTCACTTACACACAGAGCAGGAAGAGCAAAAGTCCAGGACAGTTGGCTGCTGTTGCTAGGTTCCGCCACGGCTGAACATAATAACCCAATGCAGCAAACAGAGCGATGCCCACTGCAAAGGTCATATTAGTCAAGGTCCCTGAAACACAGACAATCACATTAGCTTTACATGACTGCTGTGAAAGTAAACAACAAAACTGATTTAAGTCTTAATTCATGTGTACCTGTCATAGCCCAGTAGGACTTTCCCACATATTCCTGAGTAAGAACAAAGCAGACCAATGCCATTCCTCCGTTCATCAATCCCACCAGCAGCCGAGACACAGCAAATACCTCATAACTAGGTGCTAACGCTGTTCCGTACCCAAACAACACCTCAAAAAACAGACCTGAAAGTTTCATGGTTGTGCATGAAAATCACATGTAAAACAGTTACAGATGTTTAAATAGATGCAAAAAAGAAAAGACCTATCACAGTGCAGTATGCAAATATTACAATGATGTAATCCATCCTTATTAAAAATGCTATCAATTTAAACATTTTCCAATTTTAGCTCCATCTTACCAGTTAGGAAAACCGGCTTCCTGCCAATCTTATCAGAGAGTGGTCCAAACAGGACATTTCCAATCAGCACACCCGCAAAGAACAGAGACCCAGCCAAGTTTACTTTGTAGGCTTCGTGCTTAATCAGGTACCACTGCATAAAAAGACCAGACCGGACCAGAATATCAAACAGTTCTAATTTTAGCATATACCTGCTTGTCCTGACCAAACATAAAGACTAGCAGACAGTTCTTTCTTATTTGATATCAAGATATCATAGGTGTGATTTGTATTTTTAAGACAAATTAGTTTAATGTGCTAAACTGATGTCAGTTACCTCAGTCACGATCGAGCTGATGTCCTCTGTGAATTTCACACTTTGTGTTATATCATCATCCGGATCTCCAGTAACAGGTTCTATGTGATATTCTGGCACAGCACCCACTAAAATGATGAGCATGGACTGACATGCCATGTAAATCTGTAAAAACAAGACAAATATTTCATGTTAATGATCTAGTTTACTGCTAGTAAATGAACAATATCCAATCTGATCTCAAACCAGTTTAAAACTCAGATGATCACTAGAATGCTCATTTTCTCTTTATTTAACATTATGGCCATAACTCATGTAGGTTATTTCATATATATATATATATATATATATATATACACACACACACACATATTTGCCAAGTAAAACGTGATCCTGGATCAACATCTTTTATAAAATCTATAGATATACTAAAACAGTTTAAGCATTTAACAATGTTTAAACGTTAAACCTGCGCTATGATAATACATGTGCAATGGTATAAGATAGTATATCCAAGTTTGTTCGGAGAATGCTGCAAATATATCAGTTTGTTGTGGACAAGAGTGTTTCTTTCCACAAAGAACTGATCTGATAAGCGGATCGAACACTGTAACGTTACCTATGATAAAATGACGTTTGGAACACCCTTGCCCTAGAGGTTTCCGAAAAATCCATCACCAGCAAGTGCCCTGGACTCTTTTGTAAACAGTTCGGATTCGGATTTGAGTTATCCAGAGTATACTTTTTTAAAAACTGACAGATATATGTTTTACTGTGTTCATATTTCACCTTTAAATGTAACACTTTTTTTCAAACGTGCTCATGTTCTTAGGTCGTAAACTTAACATTGTGGGTGGGACTAACAGAAACTAACGAATAATCAAATTGCATTAATTTGGTAAATTACCAACCTCTGATTGGGTGGGCCACCCGTAGCTATGCCACTGGTCTGTCCTGTATTAATGGATTTTTATCTATCATCTACGTTACCTGTAGGAGAACCAGGATAGTGATCATCCGCTTTTGGTGTCTACCGAATTCTCCAACCACCTGGTAAGCCTCCTCTAAATCCATTCCAGGGTCAAAGCATCCGACTGCATACCATTGTGTGTATATTTACATTTTTAATAATGGCTTTCTGAGCAACTGAGGTTTGCGATGTAATCTGGCTTCCCTTCTCAGACGTGGAATCAAACCACGTGGTACAGAGCAGTTCTGATTGGAAAACACCGTGTTATTCAAACACGTGGACAAGACCTCTCTTCTGATTGGACATCAGGAATTAACGCTTGGTGGAAAACTTATTTGAAACGAGCGCCTTTACTGACCACATTGTCTATAATTGTACTAATGTAGACCAAAAATTTAGGGTCAAAAGTGTTTATTTGTATTCTTAGTTTCTTAGTTAATTCAATAGACTATTAATGTCAATCGAAGTCATTATTCAGGTGTAAAAAAATCTTCCAGACAGTAGCAGTAGAAATTTCCGGCTAAGATATACGTTGAATATTCGGAGAAACAAAGTTAGTTAACTTACAAATTTACATTTAAGCTCGAATAAGCCTTTTAGTGCAAACAAATCAAAACATGAAAAGCTGATTTCTGCACAAATTCAGGGACAAGAATCAGCACTCAAAAAATATTAAAATGTAAGGAATAAAAATTTAAATTTGTATAACATTTGTAAGTAGCATTGGATAAGAGCGTCTGGTAAATTATTAAAATTGAAAAGAATCAACAGGATTTAATATGATTTTTCAACTTGCCTTCTCAGATTGATTTTTAAAACTTTGATGCATTTCTCTTACACGGCATGTAAAGTTTACTAAAATAAGATTTCAACAATTCTTACGTTAATTTCTTTATTAAACGCAGCAATTCAGCAAACATGATTTTCTTGTAATAAAAATTCTTAAAATGAGGAAAACACATCTACAAGAGCACCAATGTTACAGTCAGACTAAATGTAATAGAAACTTTATACAAACTGAAGAATACTTAAATATTTTTGTTGGTTTATATATGGAGTGGATCATTTTCTTTTAGCTTTTGATTAAACACTGAAATGTTTAACAAAAACAAACCACAAAAACAAGCGCTAAACTCTAGTGAAACTAACACAAAACGTAAGAAATCACCCTGAAGTTAAAACATTTATTATTGAACTGTGACTGTGAGGAAACAGACATATGAAAGCTAAATACATAGACAAGTCATATTTAAAAAGACATACACAGATAGTTAAAACAATGCTCTTTAAGACATACATGGGAAAAAAACAAACAAACAAAAAAACTAAGAGCCAAACAAACGAAAAGATACAATTCATTAATTCTGACACCTGAGTGGCAGTTTAGAACGTGGCGGAGTTGATGCGTTTTCGTTCTCCACCTTTGAACGGTTCAGTGACTTATTGCAGTTTTCCTTCTTGCTTTTCTTCTGTTTAGGCAAAAAATAAATAAGACAGTCAAAAAATTTATTTAAACCCAACACCATTTAGATGCAGGCACATAGTTAGTAGGAATTGATGCAGTTGGGAATTTCGCTTGAGGCAAAACATTTCCCAACAGGTTGAGTTTTCCATGTTTATCAACAGAAAGCTTGATTGAAGTGCTTTGTGTGAATCCACATTGCTGCAATATGCAAAATTACCTTTTTGGCCCAAAGAAAATAGCTAATGTAGCCAGACCTTAAGCCTGTGCATTACATTAAATGGGTCCAAAATGTCTCACCTTGAAAAAGGGAACCCTTCCATTTTCGTAACACATCAGGTTTTCATCAGAGCATGACTGTTCAGTGACATTTCCATCACTAGAAACACTGACTTCATCCTCCAGAGAGTCCTAAAAACAGAACGGAGGTTACACCAGTCCAAACAAGAGCATCTACCGCTTAATTTTAAAAGACAGTTTAAAATTGACTACTTCTACAATATGGATGGTCAAAAACTTATGACTATAATACCTGTTCGAGAGGTTTCTCCTCTTCCGCCTCTATGAGGGTATCACACTGGCTCAGTGCACACTGAAGCTGCTCCTGCTGAGCTTTGAACTCATCTTCCAGCTCCTCTCGACTCCGCAGCTTATTAAGCACACGTGGATACACGTACTCCTTACGCTGAGGGGTCGTTCCTGCAAAGATTTGTACATCACATCAGTGCCCAGTACACGTGAACAGATTACTTGCACTTGAGCCCCATCTACATACATAACACCATATTTCCCCACACAGCTTCTCTCATACCTGTAGGTAAATCTAGCTGTAGTTCTGAGCTGATGAAGTTGTGTACTGTGTCCAGTGCCTGAGTGTTGATGGAGGAGAGGATCTCTTTGTGCTCCTTCAAGGTAGCATCATCTTTGCCGGTTTGCAATTCCACACGGCTCAGGAGTCCTTCTACTTCCTGCTGCATGTGACTCAGAAGAGCTTCACAGTCCTTAACGGCTTTTTCACCCTTTTCTTCAACAGACTGCATGCACACATCAAAGATTTAACACAGACAAGAAAGTCACATTATTTGTAAGCTTTCTTAGGTTCACACACAAAGGGCAGTCTTGGCCATACATTGTATTGTACACACATTTGAGGTCTTCACACCCACTTAAAAACATTAACACAGGAAATAATCCAAGCAAATAAATAGTCTAGTCTAGTCCAAACTAACCTTAAACAGGTCTTGCACAGCTGTGTCTGTCTCCTTAATGAGTTTGAGCTGTTCCTGGGCTTTATTTTCAGTTGCGTCTCTGGCTTCATGGCACCACTTAAGTCCCGACTCAGCCAAGGAGTCCACTGATGTCTGGAGGTGTCTACAGTAACCAGCACATTCCTCCAGTGTCCTCTCTCCTTCCACTGTCACTTCATTCATCTCTTTTATAACTCCATCCACAGAGGAACCCAGCCGAGCACGGACAGACATAATGTGCTCCTCAGACGCAGTGCATTTACTACAATGAGAGATTTGTTAGGGTTTTGTTATAGAAAATTGGAAGTTATATGTTGCGAATGCTCGCTCACCTCTGTATGGAGCTCTGTAGCGTTTCTAGTGGATCAATCTGGGCAGATGCTGTCTGTGCAAGATCCTCAAACTCAGTCTGAGTGTCCATTGCCAAGAGATTCATTTGGTTCTGCAAACACTGAACCAGTTCGGCCACACGCTGTAGAAGGGAACAATAAGCAATTTTTGAACCCTCTAGTGAAGAGATTTAGACAAGTAATGCGACCAAGTGTTTTTATTATTAAAAAAGGTTCCTTCTAGTTCCCTCAAGTTTAAAAGCGTTTTTCTTGGTTTAGTTTGGAAAGTGACTGCTTATAAACCATTTTTTAAACACTGAGGCCTGCAGAGCATTTCAGCATGCACAGAAACAGCCTCCCTTTGGCCAAGAGGTGACATTTACAGCACCCACAAAGCTTGTGAACATCTGAGCAATC
Organism: Enteromius radiatus; assembly: GCA_032357445.1. NCBI lineage: Eukaryota > Metazoa > Chordata > Actinopteri > Cypriniformes > Cyprinidae > Enteromius > Enteromius radiatus. Next base: position 5,468,349 of record JAUCMS010000031.1, on the reverse strand, counting down.
AGTTTAAAAAGAAAGGTGATCACTTAGTTTAAACAACCCATCTCAAGAAACTAAGTGGAAGAAGACTTACCGCCTGATGGTTGTTTCCAGCTTGACTGATCTGTTGCTTGAGCTTGTCGTGCTCTGCACGCAGAGTGTTGAAGCCTTGCACAGCACACTCTTGCATACTGGCCAACGATTCAACATAAGAGTCAAAAAATGACATCATCTCTGCTTTCAGACCCTGCATCTGTAAGTGACATTTGATTAATTACGATCTCAAAACAGTCAAACTTGTATAAGAACATGTAAATTCTTCTGAAACATACCTGCTCAGCTAAAGAGTTGTATCTATGAAGGGTTTGCTTCAGATTGTCATTCATGGCCATGACAGATCTGATACCTGGCACTGCCTGGGCAACCAAAACCTCCTCTAAATGCTGCCTATGTTCATCCTAGATAAAAATAAATAAATAAACTGTGGATTACTTTATATTGGATGTAAACCCCATCATATCCTGCTTCCAAAAAAAAAAAAATAAAAAAATTATATTGCTTGGAAGAGCCAGAACATTTTTAATATAACTAATTGTATTCACCTGAATGTAGTCATACACCTAGAACGGCTTGAACGTTTTTTGGTGAACTATCCTTTTAAGTCATTTTAGTTTCTTTTCTGTATTTACGGGAACTAGAAGTGACCATATCTTAAGGCTATAGAGCCTATAAATATTTTAGTAAATAATAGAGGGCCTCAAAAAAAGTGAGAACTACTACTCATTTTAACACCCTTAAAAAGACAATTGGTGGTTTCAAAATAACATTCTTTTAAAAAAAAAATAAATAAATAAAAATTCAGCTATTACTAATATCTAAAGTTTACATTTTGAAACCTTATGGAGTTCTTACCAGTATTTCCAGCATGCTATTTTGAGCCTCCTGAGAGAGTTTCTTTTGATTTAACACTTGTTCCTTGCACCGCTCCACACCTTCTCCAACAGCTCCTTTAATACTGCTGTAAGACTCACAGACAGCACCTAACGTCTCCTTAAACACTGTTCCATTTGTATTCAGCAGCTCACCTACAGAGACATAAACTGGACTGTTTTCCTGGGGATCCTTTTTTTGCTAGAAGTGATTTTAAACCCCTCAAAGAGAGCATATTACATTTTGAGATGGGAGCCAAGTAACATCTTACCCACAGAAGAGCGGTAATAGTCAATCATAGCAGCATGCTTGTGGCTCTGCTCCTGCAGTGAGGTATGCATGCTGTTGTAGCAGTTCTCCATGCGCTGGGCAAAGCTCTGCTGGACCTCCCCGTTATGAAGCTCCACTTCCCTCTTCCTCTGCAGCTTAGCGTGAAGACCATTGACATCCTGTGTGCTGTCCACAGCCGTGTTCAACAGCTGGATGAAAGATCAAGTTAACATTTATGCATACCAACCAATCATTGCATCCTCAAACTACACATCTGATTCACAAACCTGGTCAGCAGTGTGGTAGAGTTGATGCTCATTGCTTTGGAGCTGTGAAGTGATGTACTCCTCTTGAGTGAGGCGGTGCTTGGTCTCTGTTAGGTCCTTGTGAGCCTCCTCCAGTCTCTGGTTCTTGTCCTGCAGGTCCTCAGTGCACTGGTCCAGTTTCTGCTTACTGTCTGTAAACAAGTCCATAATCTGCCAACACAAGCACAAAATTGATCAAATACATGACTCATTGTCAGGACACAACACACACTCAAAAAAGTTGGCAGGGCTTTGTTCACAGAAAAGCAGAAGTAGAATGGATTTAAAAGACGCTAACCTTTTTGAGCTCCTCCTCCATAGCAGCAATCCGCTCTGTGTACTCAGTAATCTGCTCTTCCTGAGACATCAGTTTACTGTTCATATTCCTGTAAAGGGACAAATAGAATTCTGAATGATCACTTCTGGTCTAACTAATAAAATAAGAGTGTGTTCAAGGAAGAAATATGATGTTTCCTAAAGAAAAGTTTGACTATGTAATTTGAGGCATCCTTTGTTAATAGTTTAAAGAATTTAAACATATTAAACTGAAAGTAAAAGGACAACTGTAGGTAAAAAAGAAAAATAAACTACATTTTAAAATGTAATTTGAAATTCTGATAATATTTAGCCATTTTGATAATATTTAGCCATTTGAAAAATATTAATAAATGCTGCCTTAGAGAATAAAAAAAATATATGCAGAACTCACTCATAGTTATCAACAGAGAGGTACACTCCTTGTTTGTCACGAGTTGCAGCCAAATCTCTTTTCAGTCGCTCAATCTCCTCAGTGTATTCCTATAACATTTATTTTAGAAACATGAATAGGTTGGTCACTGCCACATGAACAAGAAAATGGGAATAGAGTTCAAGAAATCTTTTGAGAAAAAAAATGTAATATACAAACTATAAAGAAACTCGCCTTGATCAGAGTTCTCTTGGTGAGTTTTTGGTTGACCTCTGGCTTATTCATGATACTCTTGGCCCTGTTAGCGTAGTCCAGAGTGCTCAGAGTTTCCTACAATTAAATTGTAAATCAATATTCCTAAAAACAAGGACAAAAAAAAAAAAAAAAGTTTAGCCGCACATGTCATACCTCCAGATTGATGGAGGCAGGAGACACAGTGGCGATAATGGAGGTCTTGGTGCGTCCTCCCAGTGAGTCTTGCAGAATACGAGTGAGTTTAGACTCTCTATAGGGCACATGAGGCCCTCTCTCCACAAGAGCCTTGATTACACGACCCAGAGTCAGCAGAGACTGGTTAATGTTGCCAGCTTCACGTGCACGCTTGTCCACGGCACCAGATCGCCCAATATTCTCACTACCCGCAAGATCCACCTATGCAGAGCAAACACACGAGTTGCTGGATTAAATACATGTCAGCGCTGATTAACAATTTTTGAATGCCAAAGTTTCTGATTAAAACAGTGTCTGAAGAAAGTAAACTCACCAAGTTCAGCTTTCCGATCTTAACCAGCTCTTCTCCATCCAGTGTGATTTCTTTCATGTGAATAGTCACAGAGAACACTGAATGAGATCGACTGGTGGAAAAAAGGGGAAAAGAGAAGTTATAGACAACGAACAAATTTAGCCTTGTCCATTTAAATTGGGATGCGTGGATTCAGTTGTTACCTGGAATAAGCGTTCATGAGTGTGGAGGCTGTTTTTCTCTTAGCAGCTCCTCTCTCCAGGATCTGATAAACCTCGTTTTTATTGTGTACAGTTATCTCCTCCAGACCTTTAATGGTAACACCCCTCTGACAGACATATAGAATGTCTTGATTTAACAAATATAAATACATGATATTTTTCCCAAAGTAAAGATAATATTTCAATACATTACTGAAACAAAACAAAAAAAGTAAAAGAGCATACTTTATTTCTGGGATCATCAAACAGTTGTAGTCTCTCAGTGACATCCGGAGCAGGGCTGAGAAGGTCAAATAGTTCCTCATTATAGATTTCCAGCAGAGAAACCTTCACTGAAAACTCTGTGCCATTACTGGACAATTTCTCGAAGATCTGATGAAGAGTTCTCGGAATGATTCCAGCCAAAGGGTCCTGTAAGAGAAACCATGAAAGAATGAAATGGGGGGGGGGGAAATCACATACATGTATGATCACATACAAACATCGGCATTAAGGCTTATATTATGGCCATTTCTTTTTTTTTTTTTCTTCATATGCAAGAGCATAACATTATCATTATTTTCAAAAGATAAAGTTGTAAATATGAGCAGTTTATTCAGAGAGTGTCAAAAATGAGGAATTAAGAAAAAGACTAAATGAACAAATGATATGGACCCTTTAATCAACAATGGCTTGACATGTTCCACTACTGCTGAACTGCCCAACGTTGAGTAATAAACAAAATAAAAAAAAAAAAAATACCTCTTCCCAAGTAAACTCCTCATTGGGTGATCTTTCTCCCTCCATTGTAAAGGTTTTCCCTGTTCCAGTTTGTCCATATCTTCAACAAAAAAAAAAAAAAAAAAAAAAAAAGAATCCACCATGTAAATATTTATTTTTCAATACCATGCCAGCTGTTTGAAACATAAATACTAATACTCACGCAAAGACAGTACAGTTATAGCCCATGATAACCTCATCTAATATGGGGCAAACCACACTCCTATATACGTCAATTTGTTTGGCAGAAGGACCAAAAACCTAAACCAATTAAAATAAGACAAAATTAATGAGAATTACTACACAGCAGAAAAAAAAAATTACATTACATTAATGTTGGTGGAAAATGAGCCAAACGCTCACCATGTCAAAAGTGTATGTTTTTCTTGCTGCTTTGTCTGTGGCGCCTCCAGTACGGACAGTCACCTCTTTTCGGTTCTGGTCACATTCAACAACTGTATGAGAGGCAGATTTACGCTCCACTGTGTTGAAGGGTCTGTTAATTGCACATCAGATAAGAGAATGGTATACAGGTTGATTTCAATCTCATAAATACACACAGTTTTACTTAGAAAATAAAAAACTAAAACAGCCAGATTTAACATTACACTAGAAAACTGATAAATAAAACATCCCATTATAGTCTTTTTGGCTGAAACGTTAGCAACTATAAAAAAAACAAACAAAACATAACTTTACACACACACACCCACATACATATATATATATATATATATAGCAATCGAAACATACAAATTAGCAAACGACGATTAATTACATAATTTTAATAACAACATACAAAACATGCGATAAAGGCATTCTCACACTACTTACAAAAAATAATAATAATAAAAAAACAAACAAACAAACAAACAAAAAAAACCAAATGACTGTTTCACATAAAAGCTGTACATTTACCTGCATCGTACAACCACTTGTATATTTCTGCCTTTTTCATCTTTTTTAATTGCTGGTAACTGTGATGAAGCCATGCTGAAGGGGCGTCTTCTGTGCTCCAGGTCTGAAAATGCCCTTTAAAGTGTAACCTTTAAACAAAATTATTTTTTAAAATCGCAAATATAAGTCACACTGGAGATCGTTTATATAAATACTGAGCCATTAAAAATATAAACACAACGTTACACAAATATACTTCACAGCTAGATAGCTAACTTAACGTTACATGAAAATAAGAGTGTCTAGCGTAAATGGCGCTTAACCAAAATAAATAACAAAACAAAGCGAATAAGTACAAAATTAGCAAATGAACGTACCTTTCACCTGATTTCCTTTAAAAGCAGATCAAAATAAGCGGCAAAAGTCGTTTAAAATCCCACCAGTAACGCAGATTATTGGAACACACTCTTATTAGCTGTAAATTACGCTCTGACTATGAGTCTTCGAGTCACTGCAGTTGCTGACTTTGAAAATTGCGCATCTGCAGCTTTAAGCCAATCAGAGAAGAGAGTTTTTCCACCATGCTTCTGATTGGCCTAAAGGAGTCGAGCTGGAACGGATGCATCTCGGGAAAGTGCAGTGGTTTTAAAATAGTACTGGACGACGAGAACGAGAATTAACTCATAAATTAAATGACGTTTTATTAATAAATAGCTATTATCTGTCGTAATAATTCAGCATTTTAAATAGAAAATTTCAACAAGGCATACACAGTTTATATTTGTTTAATATAGTTAATGGCTTTTTGAGAGACTAATGTTTATATCATATTTTTTATGATTGCTTTAAATTTCACATTTTATTATGCTCTAAAATTATTTTCCTACTTCACAGCAGGTCTCATTACGACAAAGGAGGAAGTGTAATCGAGATTCAAATAAACGCCTCTTTACGTTTGTTGACACCGCCTTTTTGACACTATACGTTAGTTCCTAAAATTACCAGTAGATGGTGGTAAGAAACCATGACACACTTGTGTTCTATGGATTTTAGGCCTTCATACACCAAGCTAGTGCTTTTTTAAAAGTATTTGGACTGCAGAGCAAATCCTAATAGAAATATGTGAAATACATATTTGTATAAATATATTTAAGCACTTTTCTAGCTGTTGTCTTATATGATTGTCATTCTGTCCTTTTTTATCAACTGCATTAAGATTTATTTATTTACATCAAGCCTATTTTAAGGTAACATTCTTCTTCCAAAATGTCCTTTATAAATGTAGTTATAATCACCACATAGCACATATCTTTCTATCATTCTTATATTAGCACTTCTTCTTATTAGTTACTTCTTATTCTCTCTTAGTAATGTTAACAGAAGGAATAATCGATGAGAATTCTGGTTACAGAGACCTACCTATCATTCTTATATTAGCACTATTCTCTCTCTTAGTACCCATGGTTTGATTTTATATATGTAGTAATTGTTCATGAACTATTCAGTAAATATTTATAAACTATTTAGTGATTATGTTAAAACTTATTAACTAAAGCAAAAATTACAGCTGTCTTACTGTTGTGACAACAATTTGTGTACTGTTCAAAATTGAGGACAAACAGTGTCATTAAACAACATGCTTTGGGTGTGATGTGATGTGATGTGCGAAGAAAACGAAGAAAATTAAAACTCAAAATATTAGTTGATTATTTTAAAACAATAAAAAAAATTGAGATGTGCTTTAAATGCACCAGTTACAGACTTTTTCTTATGACTGTGTATCAAATAAAAGACAATGTCAGCAGACAATTAAATACATTAGTAAGAGTGTAAATAAATGTAAATAAGTGGAAAAATAAAAACAATAAAAATTTTAATAAAAACATCGAAAAAATAATCAATAATTAAAAGCTTAAAAGAATAAAAACATATGAAAAAGTAAATCGGAAATAAGAAATGAAGGACAATTTGATACAAAAATAAATGTAGCATTAAATATAATTAAAAAATCAATTATCTTTTTATTTATTAAATTACATTTTAATTATTTATTTTTAATTTCTGTAGGTTTGGTCCTAAATATGATTGTAAGAAATGCGCTTTTCTCCCTCAGAGTACTTTCTGTCAAACCAACGGTGGAGACTTTTATTTTAAAGCAGTGTCATTGCTATGGACTTGTTGTTTTGTCATAGTAGCTGAGCTCACGTTTTGGCGTTCCTCGCAGTCTCAGGCTTCACACGCGTGCAGTAGCCTGACAACAGCAGCAGCAGCAGCAGCAGGAGGGAATGGGGAGAGAGGGGCACCGCACCGTTTAACAAGACACTCTTCAACACAACACGACCAATAAAACAATTCACCATCGGTGAGCACGCGCCTCAATCTACAAACTCCTTGCGCGCCGATCGTTTCTGTTTTTCCTCTCTCGAACCTGAAATAATCAATAAAAAACAACCGAAGCTAACGCGAGCTCGCGTGCTAACCTCTATATCACCCTAAAAACCGAGCTAGATTTGTTGAAAACTGTTAATGCATTTAGTGCCTGGCTATGGAATTATGCAATACGTGGTTAATTATAAGATGTTTTAAGTGAGGCGAATCAATTCATAATGTGATTTCTGCTTGCGTGACGGTGCCTTTTTAGCCACACGCGTCTGTTAGCCCCTGAATGTTTCACATGGACCGATTGATATTGATTATTAGGACAGTTTCAGATCGTGTGATGTATTCTATATGTAATAATGTCACAGTGCAAGAGTCACGTTTGTGATTGGCAAAGCAATAGATGCATCATTTTTAGGGGGCTCGGGTGTGTTGCTGGTTTCAAGGCCAAGGTCGCAATGAGGCCTAACTGATATGCATGAATAATAATTTTTAGCATGTGAAGGATAGTGTTTAGATGCATCTGTGATTCTTATGATGGATGTAGTGCAGTAAATATGTTGCTGGAGGATACAAGGTTTCAGCAGGTTGTCTGAAACGTGGGTGATTTTTGCTTGTGTGCCACCAAGGATTATTAAAAGGGATTTTATGCCTTTTTAAAATTTAGAGTACAGTAAATGTGGTTTTGCATTAAGTTTATTTATTAGAAACGTATTTTAATTGTATTTATCTTGTTTTTGTCTTACCATGGCAATTCCATGTTATTTGGACATTTAGTAAAACCACAGATGCCTTATAAAAACTATGGTAAATTAATATGATTATGATATTGCTTAACAAAAAGTACTGTGGTTGTATTATTACTGTGATACTTAAAAATATATTGTAGAACTACATGTTGACACACGTGCCGAAATTAGTATGAGCAATTATTATGTATTTTTTTAATGTTTTTAATCTGTTTTTATAAATGTGGATAGAGCATACTGTGTTATGTCAAAGGCTTCAAACTCTAAATAAAGTTTGATGCCATTTGATATGTGCTTATTCCATAACAAGTTAAGGTTTATTCTGAAGTTGAAACTTACCATCAGCTCTGTGCTGACATATGAATAGCAAAGCTGTGCACCCGTTCACCAAACTCATCAATTGCTTGCTGCAGCATCTCATTAGAATATTTCACACTTGTAAACGCATGCACTGCAAATGGAATATCCCGCTGAATCAACTGGCTGCATTCTTTAAAATAAAATGACAGTAATGTAAGCAGAATGAATAATTGATGAGTGCATGTGAGATGCGGGTTACAGAGACTTGCCCTTTATTTTCAGGGTCAAATCAGGTGACCTCCTGGATAGGTTGGCCTGAGGGTCCCTTTCATGTGACAAGTTTGCAGGCGGTGTTGGAAATCAGGTGTTAGGCATATTTTTCTGCATGTGGAAGCTAGTTTTTTCATGTTTGTCTATATTCTAATTGGTAATGAAGTTTATTGCATTTATAATGACGCTCATAATTCTCCTAAATTGATAGTTCAGTATAGGCCTATTGATTTTTCTGTGATTGAACATATATAAGAGTGGCTGAGTTTTGTTTCTGTTTTTGTTCCATAGTGCACTTTCTCCTTTCTTGTCTATATGATTCTGCTGCAGTAATCACTATTTTGAGAGATTTTAGATGTTTTATCTTGGACTGAATATTACTTGTAAACAGTCAGTCCTCGCAGAATAATAGCTGCTGCTATATTCAGAGTCATTCACATGGTAATGTAGGTCATGCTGAGTGCTTTGTTCTGAAACTCGACTGGGTCTGCGGTATGCAGCCAGTCTGGCCTGCCGTGTTGCCCACAGTGTAGCTAGAGGGTAACAGGAAGTCTCAATGCTAAGTTGAAACAAGAGCTAATAACTAGTCTCCTTTTCAGTAAATCAACATCGAAAGGATCCTAACTCTGATAATTTGTTATTGGCCACTACTGATTACTAAATAAGTAATCAACAACTATCGATTTTTGTTATAATAGATTATTCTGATGATTATTTCCATCATTAATCTAATTGTGAAATCTAGATATGTCATGCAACAATAATTTGACAAAGTAATAGATTTCCTTCCCTGTCTCTTTAGCTGTTTTTAACCACCTATTTTTCTGCACGTTTTGGGATGTTGCATAAAAAAAACTGAAAATAACACAACATGTCGGCGATTCGGCTTCTCGCTCTGAATACTCTAATTTATTGTATACCAAAAAAATTATATACAGTGCCTTCTACTATACTGATATACTGAAAATAATTTTCATGACATTTTCTGCAAGTTATCAGGAAGGAATGATTGTGTTCTCTTCGATGAAAACTGAAAACTGCTTTATTTGCAACTATTTTATGCGAGATTCCAATTTTGTGCATAGGTTTAATTCTTAGCTTTGAATGGATACATAGCTTTTGTCTGCCATGGTATTCCTGGTTTAAGAAATCTTAAGGAATAAGATTGATGTGCAAAAATGTAAATATAAATCTTTAGAATAGTAATACTTTAATATATTGGACACTTTTTTGTGTAAAAACCTAGAATATTCGTTCTAGATATTGTCATTTTTGTAGATGATTTTTTTTTTGTTAATTTTTATTTAATTGATCTGTTGTAGCCTAAAATGACAGATTCTGGAAGCTCTTACACTATTTGAAGGAGATCTCATTGATTTTATTGTGTATGACTCTATGTGGATTTAATTACTGCAGTAACTGTTTTTGTGACGGTATTGATCTCACTAATTAAGATAAAGTACCAGTAACAAGTTGTCTTGAGCCTTGATTTTCAACACTGGAAATTTGCCTGTGCTTAGTCGAATCGGGCAGCCGTGACCTGGCCAGCTGTTTTGCAGTCAAGCATTTAACATCGAATGTTTCGTTCACCGAAACAGATGTGTGTCAGCGTTTTCGAAATCTGAAAGTAAATAACCTATGTGGTTGCATTAGAGATTCATGAACCCGAACATGGAGTCTGAGAGCAGATTTTTAACCAAGAGCAAATGTGTTCGCTCACTGAAAATGAAGCCTTGTGTTACTTGAGCTGAAATGACTTGTGGTGATTTGTTGCAGCTGTGTCGAACGGCGGTGGTCAGGAGGAGAGTGTGGGCTCGATCCTGAGTGGCAAAAATGTGTTGACAAGCCAGTTGTCATCCAAATTCAGCTGTCCTCTCCTTGCCAGAGATATGTCCATTATCACAAGCTATGTTTCCTCTTTCTCTGTTTTCAGAGTATTGAAAGAATATTGTCTCAGGCCCCCTCCCCCATCTGCAGCATTAAGGTACAGTGGTGCTTTCTCTCTGCTGAAATAGTAAAATACAGATTGTTTCATAATCAGTATGTTTAAATGTCCACTATTATGTGGTAAAATCATTGGAAAATATACATATATGCTTTAGACAGCTCTATAGTGGAAGTATGAGAAATGACTGATGTATTTGATGTACTGTTCAGTAACATTGTTTATTAGAAGATACATCACTGTTTAAACATTTGGGATCAGTAAGTTTTTAAATAATAGCACTTTCACTCAGGGTGACATTTATGATGTTACAAAGATTTTAGTTTTAAATAAATACTTCTTAAATACGTAATTACTTATATCTGCTCACTAAAGAATTCTCAAAATAAATATGTCATGCTACAAAAATATCAAGCTTTATTTTAACATGCACCAAAACATATTGTTTATATGTTTATAAAGCTGTTATACTGAAGACTAGTAATGCTGCTTTTCTATACACTTTTCAGATTTTTTACTGACCCTAAACTTGAATGTTTCATTAAAAATTAAATGTTTAAGGTGTGCCTATAACTATATATAAATTGTGATTACTATGAATTGTGCTTTTGAGGAATTGCAAAATTAGTTTTAAAGTGCCTTAGAATGGAAAACTGAATTGACCTTGGCATGGTTGAATAATAACAGTTCAGTACATGGACATAACATACTG
>JAUCMS010000031.1:5440037-5457106 GCA_032357445.1 Enteromius radiatus | reverse complement strand
AAACAGACTGTTTCATTCTAGGGTCAAATTCTAGGGTTGTAAATGGACCTGTAAAACCGTTTCTGGGCATTTTTCCCGCTTACCTAAGCTACATACCAGCTATGTACATATCAGACAACAATTTAAAATATTCTCTCAATGCATTCTATGGCACCTTTAATCAAGATGTTTAATGCCTTGCAATACTTCTAAAATGAACAATAGTTTTGTTTTTACATGTTCTTAACTAAGTGGATAGTTTTTGATCAGATTAAAATATTTGCCAAAAGTAAAATTAACCTACAGCTCATTTTTTGTTGTTTCATTGTACTAAGGTGCTTGGCGGAATTACATACTTTTATAAATGAATGAATGCAATATAAATTCAGATTTGTTTGCTGTATATAGATGTCTCTGATTGTGCAGATTCTAAATGTATGTCTGTTTTCCCTAGCAGAGTAACTCGAGGGGGAAAAGAATGAGCTGATTTGAAGAGCTCTGATAATGATGCCCAGAATAAGTGAGGTCTGGTCACACAGCAAAGTGGGAAACGTACACGCTGTGAGTAAACACACTCTTCTATAATCAGTAACCCACCTGATCCAGATGGCCTCTAAAAAGAACTAAATAACATGTCGCTCAAAATACCACCAGACGTAATAGCAACGTGACATAGTTGATTTTAGCTCTGTTGTTTGTGACATCCTACTGATTTGATGTTACGTGGTCTGTCTCTTGCAGTGAGCATTAGAAGGCCATGATGCAATGAGATAAACACTGGATGACTGGAGGTCCCCTGCTTAACAGTCTCTAAGCATGGCTGGCCTACAGCTGGTGACCCCTGCCTCCTCACCCATGGGGCCCTTCTTCGGTCTCCCATGGCAACAGGAAGCTATCCATGACAATATATACACACCAAGGAAATATCAGGCAAGTCTTTTGAAATGGTTTGACTCTATATAAGCTAGTGCTTTTAACTCTATTAAAGTAGGATACAAGTACAGCTTATTCTATTTCAAATAGACTTGAGATGTACTTATAGCTTTTTGTGAGGAAGAGATGGACATTTTTCCGTTAACCACTGAAGATCTGCCATAGCTTTCAACTTGACCTGATGTGTGAAGATGTTTTGCTGTTCCTCACACAAAGCTTTTGTTTTAGGAGACTTGACATATTGTGCACAGGTCATGTGGACAGTTTTTACAATGTTTTTGATAGTTACTTTCATTGTATGGAAAATAGGAGCTTGGACATTTTGCTAAACATCTCCTTTTTGGTTTCATTGAAAATGAAATGAAAGGCATGCATCAAAGTAATCACAATTAATTTGTATTACAATATTATTTATGTGTTAATATATTTCAAAATGTAATGTATTCCTGCCCTGGCAATGCTTTTTTTATTTAAATTGATTTTTCTCAGTAGCTATTATTTCATTTTTCAGCATCACATGATCTTTCATAAATCATTCTAAATTCATAGATTTGAGGGAAAAAAAAGTAAATAAATGATCAATGCTAAAAGCAGTTTTGCATAATATATTTGTGGAATCTGATCTATATTTTATTTCAAGAATCCTTGATGTATGAAATTTCCAACGAACAGCGTTTAACTACAAGCTAACATTGAGTGTCTTGACTGTCACTTTTAATCAAATTAATGTACCTTTGCTGAATATGTTTTTGAATTTTTAAAACATTTTTCTGACACTGAATAGCTTCACCTGATTGTATTTTCCCACCAGGTTGAACTTCTTGAAGCAGCTCTTGAACACAATACTATAGTCTGCTTAAATACTGGCTCAGGGAAGACCTTTATCGCAGTACTCCTAATCAAAGAACTCTCCCACCAAATCCGTGGAGAGAATGGGAAGAGAACAGTTTTCCTGGTGAATGCAGGTGAGGAATTGTCTACCCTGCCATGTCACAGAAAAAAAAAAGATCAAACTCTTTCTTTTTGTTTATTTATTTCATTTTTGGTTTGTTTATTTTTCCCGATTGCAGCATCATCTGTGGTTCAACAAGCATCTACTGTAAGAACCCACTCTGATCTCCAGGTAGGCGACTACATGTCTGAAGACATGACATCATGGCCCGAGGAGATGTGGAACAGAGAGATGATAGGGAATCAGGTGTGATTATACACGTTCCATTTAATGTGCCTTTGAATTTATTCATATAATTGTTGAATGGTTTGATGAGGTGTCATGGCGCAGTGTCTTTTCTGTGATGTTTTTTCCTTCCTCATCCCTCATTTTTTCCATAATGTCTGTTCTTTCAGGTGCTGGTCATGACGTGCCACATCTTCCTGCATGTGTTAAAAAATGGAGTCTTGCCACTATCAAAAATCAACCTGCTGGTTTTTGACGAATGCCACCTTGCAATCACAGACCATCCTTATCAGGAAATAATGAAGGTGAAATTGCAGTCTTTTACAGCATTGAATGGGTGCTATGAAATCACATCTGTCAGTGTAAAGAGAGGGATGATGGAGGTTTCATCTAACTGTCACTCCGCAGAGATGCTAAAAAGATGTCGATCCTTTATGATAGTATTAATGGGCATGTACTTAGTCCTGGAGATTGAACATAGGCACTCTGATAAGATATTGTTGCGTATCTGACACCCCCCAAAAAAAGGCATCATTTACTCAACCCTCGCTCCAAATCTGAATGACTGTGGAAAATAAAAGATTTAAAAAATGTATCTATTCAATGAAAGTCAATTAGATTCAGTGTTGTTTAGTTCCCTCAATATTATTCAAAATAACTTTTTTGGTGCTGAGAAAAAAAGGTTTGGAATGAGATGCAGATGAGTAAACGATGACAGAATTTGTATTTTTGGGAAAATGATCCCTTTAACCTTGATGACTGGCTAATTGCAGATGATTTGACTGCTCTGAATATGAGTTTCTTAGAGAATAACATTTTAGTTTACAAAATGCAGGTCATAACTATGGAAGATATGTTCATGTTTTTATAGCTTTTACTTGTACTTAAGTACAAATTTAGCAAAATAATCATAGTCTGTTACCAAGTAAGCCCACATTTTTAATTGATATTAAACCTTTGATGCATTTCAGTAGCCAATAAAGATATCCAATTGTAAACGGACCATTAAAAGCAGTGATATCTAAACCAGGAAAAGCTGATGAAGAACATTCTAACCGTAGCTACTTCTCCATGTTTATGTCTATGGCAATTCATGCACGTATGTGTTACTCCGTAGCGGTTGACGGCCGAGACAATAGTTAGAATATAATCACTTTTGATAAGTGTACCGTAGAGATTCGGGATAAGACAGATCGGTGACTTGAAAGCAGAATTCATGATGTATGCGATTATGTACATTCTGCAAATATTGAACAAAGAAAAAGTTACATATTGCTGCTTTAAGCCAACAAGCACTATGTTGGGGTCCTTGAATGCTGCGTATTTCAATCAAGCTTAAGTACATCCCATTGTTATGGTGCAGTGCAGGGATACATTTGGAAATTGGATATTTGTTTGATTTGTACATATAAATATCCTAATCTGTCTAACTGCATCACTACATTTTACAGACATTGTCAAAGCCATCTGATATTTCTTTTATCTAAAACAATATGAATGGCTCTTCAGTTAAATTGCTGCTGTTGTCATGTTTTGAATAGCTCAAATAAATTGAGGCTATATGTTTTATAATTTTTTTACTGTCCTTTTTTTATTTTAATTTTTTTGTAAATTCAATTCCGTTTGAAATCATTACTCCTTGTGCTGTAAGCTTTTGTGACGAAGTTACCCTATTTTAAAGATACAAATTAACAGAATGAGCAAAGTTTAAGAGATATTTTTGTAGTGATAATTGATCAAAATGTATATGTATATAAATAAAAGCTTTTATGAAAATCTGTTCATCTTATAAAGCGAACATGTCTTTTTAGAAGACTTAAACAACTTAAAGCTCAAAATAATGATTGCTTTAAAAAAACGTCAGGGACGACAAATATTGAGATATTAAAATACCTGTATGGCAGTATACATTATGCAGTAGTTTTTCCAGTGGTACTGAAAATTATTAAGCTTGTCATGAAATCAAAAATGACCCTACTTACTTTTTTAGTGCACATTAATGCACATTTGTAATTCTTGAAAAGTAACTAGTAGCAAGTACTTTTTGAAAAGAGTAATTTGTACTTTTACTTAAGTACTGTTTTGACACCAGTACTTTTACTTGTAATTGAGTATTATTTCAGCAATGTAACAGTAGTTGTAATTGAGTACTCTTTCCACCACTGCAGTTGTTTTCACGATTGATCGCTTGTGTCAGTGTAGCGTGTTTTGTCCAACTGTAATTTAAGATCGATATCATATTATAGGTACTTGGTGATGATAATAGAGAGTACTAAAGCTTTATTGAACAGTGTCAGTCTTTTTTACAGATTTGTGAGGGTTGCCCAGGTTGTCCTCGCATTTTGGGTCTGACTGCTTCCATTTTAAATGGCAAATGTGACCCTTGTGATCTGGAGGAGAAGATCCAGAACCTGGAGAAGATTCTGCAGAGCAATGCAGAAACTGCCACTGATCTTGTGGTGCTTGATAGGTATGTTTCTGATTTCCGCTCTGGCGAATTTTTGCTTTATTACTGCTTGTAGAATAGAATAGTTTCCTTGTAAAAGTGTCTGTATCCAATTTACTCAATAGGACTGAAAACACATTTATCTGTCCTTTTAAATATAAATTATTAGAGATGTTTTTTGCATGCATGTTTACTTCCAGGTATGCGTCCCAGCCTCGTGAGGTTGTGCTGGACTGTGGGCTGTATCAGGATCAGAGTGGGCTCTCTGAGAGGCTATTGAGTGAGCTGGATGAAGCCCTTAATTTTCTTAATGACTGCAACTTATCTGCTCATCGAGAAGATAGAGATCCCACATTCATCTCCAAACAGGTTCTTCTTTAGGATCTTGTATTAAAGAATCAACACAGACTTAATGTAGTGATTTCAGATCGCTGTGTATTGATTGTGTGATTGTTTATCTCTAGGTGCTGAATGACTGTCGTGCTGTGTTAACTGTGCTGGGCCCTTGGTGTGCCGATAAAGCTGCGGGAATCATGGTCCGGGAGCTGCAGAAATATATCAAACATGAGCAGGAAGAGATGAACCGCAAGTTCCTGTTGTTCACAGACACCATTCTGAGAAAAATCCACGCCTTATGTGAGGAGCATTTCTCTCCAGCTTCCCTAGACTTGAAGTTTGTCACTCCCAAGGTCATCAAACTTCTGGAGATTCTCCACGAATACAAGCCTTTCGAACGGCAGCAGTTTGAGAGTGTGGAGTGGTACAATAATCGCAATCAGGACAATTATGTTTCTTGGAGCGATTCTGAGGACGAAGATGAGGATGAAGAGGCGGAGGCAAAGGAAAAGCCCGAAGCTAATTTTCCATCGCCTTTCACTAACATCCTCTGTGGAATAATCTTTGTGGAAAGGCGATATACAGCAGTTGTTTTAAACAGGTTTGTTTGCAGTGCTTCACTGCCTTAGAAATTCAATTCAAATAATAAATGCACTCAAACTAGAATAAAACATTTTCAATGCTAAAATGAATTGATAAATCACAATATTATAATGTACAGTATAAAAAAAAACGTTTTTGTAATTCAATGTAGATTGGAATTAAGAGTATTATTATAGTACTATAGTAAAAATTATAATAAAGTAGTAAAAACTAATATAGTTAAATCTTTCATGTTGTGAAATATTATAACAATTTAAAATAACTGCTTTTTATTTTAATATATTTTTAAATGTAATGTTGGCAAAACTGAACTTTCTATTGCCATTAGTCCCGTCTTAAAGGGGTCATATGATGCTATTTTAAAGATCATTATTTATTTTGTGTATTTGGTTGACATACTTTAATGTTAAATTACTGTACATTATTGTAGTTCCTCTATACCCTGACTCTCTCGAACACTTTGTTTTTCCCAGTCTGCTCTGATTGACTGGCTGAACACCACAAGCATATGTTAGAAATGCAAAAGACAGTTTATAATGTCCTTAGTTTTACCATCAGTTCAACCCTGACAGAGGAACAGAGTTCCACACGATAAAACGATGCACTACTGCGTTATTGAAATGAAGCATTCTTTCTTTGGGGTGACATTACGCAGTTATTCCCACATCGTGATGGGACGTTTTAGGCTGGTCTGGATCGACCTTATCTTTTAGAAAGAAACCCTTTTGTGGCTTTGTAACTCTGCAGGTTTTATACATGCACAAACGGCTACATCAAATCTCATCATATGACCCCTTTAAGTGTCACGTGACCAAAAATCATTCTAATATGCTGATGTTGCTCAAGAAACATTTCTTATTATTATCAATATTGAAATCAGTTGTGCTGTGTAATATATTTGTGGAAACCATGATTCATTTTTCAATATTGAATCAGACTTATCAAGGAGGCAGGGAAGCAGGACCCAGAGCTGGCCTACATCAGTAGCAACTTCATCACAGGTCACAGCATCGGCAAGAACCAGCCTCGCAACAAACAAATGGAGGTGGAGTTCAGAAAGCAAGAGGAGGTAAGAGAATTCAGCAGTCCTAGAAAATCTCTTGTGCCACTACTTTACCTTGTGCTAATCATACATATTTTTGCTGATTGATATTACTGTCCAGGTCCTGAGGAAGTTCAGAGCCCATGAAACCAACTTGCTTATTGCTACCAGCATCGTGGAAGAAGGCGTTGATATTCCAAAGTGCAATTTGGTCGTTCGGTTTGACCTGCCGACAGAGTACCGGTCATACGTGCAATCCAAAGGTCGCGCCAGGGCTCCAGTCTCCAATTACATCATGTTAGCTGACAGCGAACGGACGAAAACATTTGAAGAAGACCTTAAGACCTATAAGGCCATTGAGAAGGTCAGCAGTTTAATGAGATGAGGTTGCATGTAAATTAAAATGTGTCATACTAAGAGTTGTACATCTTTTAGATCCTCCGAAATAAGTGCTCGAAGTCAGCTGAATGCAGTGAGTTTGAACTGGAGCCGGTAACCGATGATGACAACGTTCTACCACCTTATGTCCTGCGCTCAGAGGATGGCGGCCCACGTGTCACGATCAACACAGCCATTGGGCACGTCAACAGGTCAGCACCCTTTTCTGAATCAAAGATTGCTATATTTTGTTGCACATAATGTCATGCTTAAATGCTTTTGTGTGTTGTTCAGATATTGTGCGCGTTTGCCCAGTGATCCGTTCACTCATCTTGCTCCGAAGTGTAAAACTGTGGAGCTGAGGAATGGAGGTTATCAATCCACACTCTTCCTACCCATTAACTCGCCACTTAGAGTTCCTGTCACCGTGAGTTCTTGCCAAAATATATTTAACATTTTTCAATGTTGTCTTTGAGTTTACACAGACTGTCAGTATTTCCTCGCTTTCTTACATGGAACACAAAAGGAGATGTTTTGAAGAATGTTCACATTGCTCTTTTCCATACAATTAAAATGCATGGAAACCTTGAGCTGTCAAAAAATGAAAAAAAGGACCAGATTTAAGTGCCTTATTCAAAGTCATTTATGGCTTATGATTCTTTGTGAGAGACACAGAATGTAAGATTTTTCTTTGAAAATCTATGGCAACCATGGTCACCATTCACTTTCATTGTATGAAACTGAGCAGTTTGGACAGTCTGCTATAAGTCTTTTGAGTTCCAAGGAGAAATTTGTGCAGGTTTTGAAAGACACAATGTGTTTCTATAAATACCTTATTGAGATTACAACGTCTTTGAATTGTTTCTTCATCCCTTTAGGGGCCAACAATGAATTGTGCAAGACTTGCAGAGAAAGCTGTTGCGCTTCTTTGTTGTGAAAAGCTGCACAAAATTGGTGAGCATGAAAAAGTCCAAATATATAAGATTTCTAATGCATTGTGAGAAGTTGAGACTTACAGATGTGTGATGCCCGTGTCTAGGTGAACTGGATGATCATTTGATGCCAGTGGGAAAGGAAACTGTGAAGTATGAGGAGGAGCTGGACCTGCATGATGAAGAGGAGACGAATGTGCCAGGAAGACCAGGCTCTACCAAACGGAGACAGTGTTACCCAAAAGCCGTAAGTGTCATGAACCCAAAATATATTTTTAAGAGTCAGGATTCATGTTTTTATTTGCACCATACATAGTTTGTGGTTGGTGATAGTGAAATATTGTGAAATATTACAATTTAGAATAACTATTTTGTATTCAAATATATGTAATTTATTCATATGATTGCAAAGCTGAAATTCCAGTCTTTAGTGCTACATGATCCTTCAGAAATCATTCTAATATGCTAATTTGGTGCACAAGATTTTGTCAGATCATCTGAATAGAAGATTCTTTTCTTTTCTTTTTTTTTTAAATACAGTGTGTAGAGGGTATAGAATAAAGTTGGGTTTCTTGTCTTGCAGATACCAGAGTGTCTGCGGGGGTGTTACCCTGTGCCAGAGCAGCCTTGCTACCTTTACGTCATAGGGATGGTCCTCACCACCCCTCTTCCTGATGAGCTCAACTTCCGGCGGAGAAAGTTGTACCCCCCAGAGGACACTACCCGATGTTTTGGCATTCTGACAGCTAAACCAATACCTCGGGTAAACACCTTTAATTTAACTTCTCTTTCTGAATCTGCATATCTTTGGAGAAGAACCTACCGTCTTTATTTAGTGTGAAATACTTTGATTATTATTTGTAATATATCTGGAATGTATTAACTTGCCTTGAACTTTCAGATCCCTCACTTTCCTGTGTATACACGTTCTGGTGAGGTGACCATTTCAATTGAGCTTCAGAAGTCGGGCTTCGCTCTGAGCGCAGAGCAGCTGGAGCTGATCACACGTCTGCACCAGTACATCTTCTCCCACATCCTCCGTCTGGAAAAGCCAGCACTGGAGTTTAAGCCTGTAGAGGCAGATTCTGCGTACTGCGTTCTACCTCTCAACATTGGTGAGTGCTGCAGTCAGTCACAGCGTTGTCTTGTTTGAATATGAGATTAAAGTTAGTCCTTCCTCTGATTGTCAGTTTAGGATATGGTCTTATCTAGATCTGCAATTAATCTGTCAAATATTTGATTATTTCGACAAGATGCCAGATTTTTTGACCTGTGTTTCACTGAGCAGACATGGGCATTCCAGATCCATTTTTTTTTATTTTATTTAAAATAATAATAATCTGAGTGAGTATATTCCACACCATACGGACCCAACTAATAATGAAAAGCAGGACCTTTTTGACAGCACCATGACTTTTATTTTGGCAGCACTGACGTGCACAGGACCTTGCTTTCTTCATCATCATAAGTTAACAGTAACACTAACACCAATTATTAGTGATGTTTTGTTCTTAATAACAGAGAAGCAAACACCATAGATTTCTCATATACTGTCTGGGTTCTGAAATATGCATTTGTCATTTAAACAAGTCTTTAAATACTTAATAAGAAAAAACTTTAGTAAAAGTGAGTAGATCATCCTAAGTGTGTGTTTGTACACAAATCAACAACAAATATGTTCATTGAAATTAGCATGACCTAGTCTACTAGAAAATACGATTTCTGGTGCAGATTTATTAGTGCACTGTTGATAACAGCATCTAATTGGTGTTTGTTGTTGTTTTCTTTATTTGTGAAAGTACAAATATGACTAAATAAAAAGTATTTCATTGCAACTTGTTAGTTTATACATATACTGTGTGTGCACACATCTTATCTCCACCATAAGCCCCCTGCTCTCCAAGATATTGGTTATAAAGTTTTTTATTAGGCGACCACTTGTTGCAACCCTAGTTGTGTAACTTCTGTTCTTTTTAGTTGAGGATTCCAATACCTTGGACTTGGATTTTAAGTTCATGGAGGATATTGAAAAGTCTGAAGCACGCATTGGCATTCCAAATACTCAGTACACCAAGCAAAACCCATTCATTTTCAAATTGGAGGACTACCAGGACGCTGTCATCATTCCAAGGTACAAAAATTAACTTGTGATCTCTGAGGCTTACTGCCCTTGCAATTAAGCTCTCATTGATGACTTATACTGTGCTTTTGTTTTCACTGAAGTTGAACTCTACCCTTCTGTCCCATTCCTCTCTCTAAGGTATCGTAATTTTGACCAGCCACATCGATTCTACGTGGCTGACGTTTACACAGACCTCACCCCACTCAGTAAATTCCCCTCTCCAGAGTATGAGACTTTCGCTGAGTACTACAAAACCAAGTACAACCTGGACCTGTCTAATGTTAACCAGCCCCTACTGGATGTGGACCACACATCTTCAAGGTAGGAAGTGGGGGAAAAAAAGACAAATTCTGGTATGTGCTATTTTTTTCCGCCCTAAGAAATTCATTATATGTCCATGGTGGTCTTTTCCTGTAGATTGAATCTTTTAACTCCCCGGCACCTTAATCAAAAGGGGAAAGCCCTTCCTCTCAGTAGTGCGGAGAAGAGAAAGGCCAAGTGGGAAAGCCTACAAAACAAACAGGTATTAACTGACAAAGAATTTGTGGTGATAATTATAAGCCACCATACCTGAATTAAGTCTAATCACACTGCTTGTTCAAGTATTTCCTCCCACTGAGAGCAGTAACGGACGAACAGAGGTTTGACTCACATCAGATAACAGATTTTGGTTGTATTTCTCTTCCGTCTGCTTAGATTTTAGTTCCAGAGCTCTGTGCCATTCACCCCATCCCAGCCTCTTTGTGGAGGAAAGCCGTCTGCCTTCCCAGCATTCTCTACAGACTTCACTGCCTTCTGACAGCCGAAGAGCTGCGGTCTCAGACAGCCATTGATGCTGGTGTCGGGACTCAGTCCCTGCCTCCTGATTTTAGGTCAGTAAAAATAACAAAACAAATAATATACATTACACTCTTTTCCAAAACCTAGTTAGCTCTAATATTAAGGCATTGTTGGCACACTCTCGATTCAAAGCCTGTTATAAATGGGTATTACACATAATTTTGACAATTCATCAGGAAAATATACCTTGCAGTTGAGAAAAAGTGGCAGAAAATATTTTTTATTCTATATTAAAAAGCATTGTTAAAAATGGTCTAATTAGCAGTTAAAAATGTCACAAAGGCTGATTTATTCACCATTATTTACCAAATTTGAATTCAGTTGGCATTGGCTGGAAGGACCTCTATTTTGACACTGTTGGTAATACAGGACTTTTATTTTGACTACCCAGATAATGCCAGCTCTTGAGTGCAGTATAAATGTATTTTTAATTTGTTTATTATATGGGTTGGTTTAAAAAAAAAAAAATAATAATTTTTTCCATGTTATTTTTAAATGATTTATTTCTAATTTTGTAAATACACTGCTCAAAAAAATAAAGGGTACACTAAATTATCACATTCTAGATCTGAATGAATTAAATATTCTTATTGAATACTTTGCTCTTTACATAGTTGAATATGCTGACAACAAAATCACATAAAAATTATCAAATTTATTAATCCATGGAGGCCTGGATATGGAGTCACACTCAAAATTGAAGTAGAAAAACACACTACCGGCTGATCCAACGTTGATATAATGTCCTTCGAATAAGTGAAAATAAGGCTCAGTAGTGTGTGTGGCCTACACATGTCTGTATGACCTCCATACAATGTTTGGGCATGCTTCTGACGAGGTGGCAGGTGGTCTTCTGAGGGATTTCCTCCCAGACCTGGACTAAAGCATTCACCAACTCCTGGACAGTCTGTGATGCAAAGTGGCGTTGGTGGATGAAGCGAGACATGATGTCCCAGATGTGCTCAATTGGATTCAGGTCTGGGGAACGGACTGGCCAGTCCATAGCATCAGTGCCTTCATCTTGCAGCACACTGCTGACACACTCCAGCCACATGAGGTCTAGCATTGTCTTGCATTAGGAGAAACCCAAAGCCAACCGCACCGGCATATGGTCTCACAAGGGGTCTGAGGATCTCATCTCGGTACCTAATGGCAGTCAGGCTTCCTCTGGCAAGCACATGGATGGCTGTGCAGGCCTCCAAAGAAATGCCACGGCACACCATTACTGACCCACTGCCAAACCGGTCATGGAGGATGTTGCAGGCAGCAGAACGTTCTCCACAGTGTCTCCAGACTCTGTGTGCTCAGTGTGAACCTGCTTTCATCTGTGAAGAGCACAGGGCGCCAGTGGCGAATTTGCCAATCTTGGTGTTCTTGGTGGACGTTGGGCCCTCATACCACCCTCATGGAGTCTGTTTCTGACCGTTGGAGCAGACACACACACATTTGTGGCCTGCTGGAGGTCATTTTGGTCACTACCTGCAGAACCTCCTTTATTGGGGGTGTCTTGCAAAATTGCCTATAATTTCCACCTGTTGTCATGTGAAATTGATTGTCAATCAGTGTTGCTTCCTAAGTGGGCAGTTTGATTTCACAGAAGTGTGATTGACTTGGAGTTCCTTTAATTTTTTTGAGCAGTGTATAAAGTAAAATATGTACAAGCATTTTTTTTTTAAATAGCGATATCAGATGCTAAATTTATATTTGGGTTATAATGAATTGAAATCCGTTTGAATCAACCACTAATACTAATATTGGCATGTGAACTTTACTTTTTATTCTTATTAGTGTGTTGTATATTTAAGTTAATTTGTAAGGTAATATCTACCTTAGAAAGGCTTCAGCAATCTCTGCATTGAAGGAAAAGTGCTCCTATTTGAGTCCTAATCTCATTCAATATTAACCCCAGGTATCCAAATTTGGATTTCGGATGGAAGAAATCCATCGACAGCAAGTCTTTTATTTCCTGCCCCAGTGTATGTATTGAAGATGACGATCACTGTAAACACGGCACAAGCTCAGATTCAGACCACACTGCCCTGGAGGGCTGCAGCACGGAGGCCTCCCTGCCTCCAGAGGGCACTCTCCCATGTGAGAACTGCAACACACCAGATGAAAAGCTAGAAATCCACATGCTCCCTGTGACTGATCTGCAGACACCGAACAAAGACAAGAGCGACTGCGTTTGTTCCCCAAACCTCCCTAATGGCACTCGGGGCGATAGCGACGACCTTCCACATAGACATGACATTTGCCAATGCTCTCAGTCGGGCCCTCTGGAGAGTGACCTATCAACACAAACCACTACCTCAGTACCTGTGCGGCCCTCTCCAGTCGGCGAGCCACAGCCCCAGCCCAGCGATGAATGTATCCCAGGCAGGAACTCAGATCTCTGCGATGGACATGTGAAAAAACCTACCTCAAACTGTTGCCCCAAACCAGAGCCGGCAACCTGCACCACAGCACCTTCAGAAGTGTCATCAGAGGTCTCTGACGTGACATCAGCTCCAGCCTGGGATTCTCCCAAAACCTTGGGCCCCAACCCCGGCCTCATTTTGCAGGCCCTTACCCTCTCCAACGCCAGTGATGGCTTCAACCTGGAGAGGTTGGAGATGTTGGGCGACTCTTTTCTGAAACACGCCATCACCACCTACTTGTTCTGCACTTACCCTGACGCCCACGAGGGCAGGCTGTCATACATGAGAAGCAAGAAGGTAAGATTCAGCCACAACCACTTAAGATCATTAGAGTAACTGCAAAACAAAAATCATCACATAATAATCCATTGCAAGTTTTATATGAGAATTATTATTATTTTATTTTTTTCTTGTAATTTTATATATTTGCAATTTATCTTTTATTTTCTTTTAATATTCTTAAATATTATGCTTAGTGTTACACTATTCTTACATTTTTATTAGTAAATATTGTTATTGCTCTTATTTATTTTTAATTTTTTTACTTTTTGAATTAAAACGGATTACTAGAGTGCATTTTAACAAGAAAATATGATTTTATTTTTACTTCACGTTATATGGGAAAGCAAACTTCTTTTCCTCCAATGTCTCCAGGTCAGCAACTGTAACCTTTATCGCCTGGGGAAGAAAAAGGGCCTTCCTAGTCGAATGGTGGTATCCATATTTGATCCCCCGGTAAACTGGCTTCCTCCGGGCTACGTCGTGAATCAGGACAAAAGCAGCACAGACAAGTGGGACTCAGATGAGGTATGAGTCAGAGAGCGCCTCCATTTGTTTGCCAGATAGCTCAAGTCAAGCTTAACGCAATATCAACATGCATCTTCATGCACAATTACAAGTTTGTTTACATGGCTCGGTGCCTTCAGCTGAGGAACATCTTAGCAGGGTTGATCCTGTCATTGCCACTAGGGGGCAGGTTCATCCTTTCTGGGTAAAGCTGGTTTGAGAATGGATTTATTCATCCAATTGTTTATTTATTATACATGGAAAAGATTGGAAATAATCAGTTCAGCATGACACACCTTTGGTTTGACGTAAAACTAATGGCAAAAAAAAATCCTCAATTCATTTATCTTCTCCAGGATAAGTGCTCTTATTTCCAAACCTCCAAAGAAATGGATATAAAGTAAAAGGTAGCATAAATCATTTTATATTAAATACAGCAATGCAAACTTACTTACATTTCTGTAGAGTTAGGAAAAGACCCTAGAACAAATTCAATTTTTATTTATTTTTTTCTTAATAAAAAGTGTTAATAATAATGCAATGGCAACATGTAACAAACCTAAGAATAGTTGTCTATCATTCAGGCCATGTGCAAATATGAATGAATGTTTGCTTTATATTTTGATAAGAATATTTTCAGATTTTAGGCTAATATTTGTATTTTAAACTCTATAAATTGAAGATACACTACCATTCAAAATCTTTTACAAAAATATTAATTTACATGCATCAGATTGACAGCAAGGACATTTATAATGTCCCAAAAGATTTTTATCTAAAATTAATTCAGTTCTTTTGAGTTTAAAATAAAAGGGTTTCTACAGAAATATTTAGCAGTACATTGGTTTCAAAATTACTAAAAATAAGTAATAATAAATATCTGTCATTGAACTCAAATGAACATATTAGGATGATTTCAGAAGAACACTGAAGATTTTTGGATTAGTGGCTGCTTAAATCTCTATAAAAATCTAGAACATTACAGTTTTAGTGTATTTTTGAGTAAATAATTGTTTTGGTGAGCATAAGAGACTTACAAAATCTTTCCAATCGCTTAATGTTTTCCACATTATCCAAACAAAAGCAACTGTTTTTCTATAATTTGAAAAATGCAACTTTATAGATTCTTAAAATGTTATTACCTTGTATAAATATATAATAGAATTCAAGATATCTGCAGCTCTTAACCCAAGGCACATTTCAAAGCATGTCAGGCCAGGAAGAGGTGCCACACTTATTTAAAATGAAATATCTGAAATATTAAGTAGAAGCCACAGTTTTCCATCTGTGTTTAAGCATATGTGATGTATTAGGACAGAAGACCAAGTAAGAAAAATGGAAAGAACTCTGCTTCTGGTTTCTACCAGCCCTCTCCATGGCTTCTTCGGAGACTGGCTGTATGTTTTGGGTCTCTCTGTGTGGTTCAGGGTGTATGTGTATGGTACGAGTGTACTAAATTTGCCTCGGGTGCTGTAATTTTAAGTGTCACTTCCATGTATTATTACAGTATAAGGTGTCAAGGATATTAACATTTTAATGAATATGCAATAGACATTTTCTCATATGGTCAGCGTTATAGCATATTAATGATAAAAAATATATATATATTTTCAGGGTACGTTTCAGCTTTTGAATCGCATTAGATTGGATGAGTCATTGACTTGGACTGGAAGCCTCTGCTCTGTTAGAGCTCTCCTGAGCAAACATAATACTGTGGTTGAACTGAAACACTTTTAAATTGTAATCTTTGCAAATCTGTTGTAGATACTAAGCCTTGGCTTTACGGGGCTCTTGGACTCAGTGTTCCTTTCGTGATGTTGTTTGGTTTGTTTTGTTTAAGCTCTAAGACATGGGAAATCTGTTTTTGTTTCTCAGAATAAAGATTTGGCCAACGGTAAAGCCAGTGATGATGAGGAGGATGACGACGACGCAGAGGATGTGGAGGTTGAGCCGTCTAAAGAAGAGGTCAATGTGGAGGATGAGCTGGAGTACTACTATGAACACATCAGATTCATCGATAACATGCTGATTGGCTCCGGCGCCTTCGGGAAGAAGATCTCCCTCCAACCGGCTGAGCCTGGCTATGAATGGAAAGCTCCCAAAAAAGCCCACAACTCCCACTTTTCCCCAGACGGCGGCGCTGACGAGTTCGATTACAGTTCTTGGGATGCCATGTGCTACCTGGACCCTAGCAAAGCTGGCGAGGAGGATGACTTCGTGGTGGGCTTCTGGAACCCCTCCGAGGAAAACTGTGGCACGGATATTGGGAAGCAGTCCATCTCCTACGACCTCCACACCGAGCAGTGCATCGCCGATAAGAGCATAGCCGACTGTGTGGAGGCCCTGCTGGGGTGCTACCTCACCAGCTGTGGGGAGAGGGCGGCCCAGCTGTTCCTGTGCTCCCTCGGCCTGAAGGTGCTCCCTGCAGAGAAACAGAGTTCAGGGGGGTCGGCTGAGCTGCAGTACGGCTGGCTGAAGATCCCTCCGCGCTGCATGTTCGACCACCCGGATGCAGAGCGCACCCTCAACCACCTCATCTCTGGCTTCGAAAACTTTGAGAAGAAGATAAACTACACTTTTAAAAACAAGGCATATCTTCTGCAGGCTTTTACTCATGCCTCGTATCATTACAACACCATCACAGGTCCGTGGATGTTATTTTCACAGCTCAGTTTCTTTTAGGATTGTGGTCTGAGTCCAACAATATTTCCTTTAGGAATTTGTCCATACTACTTAATTTAAGTGACTAATCATTATAACAAGTATTTTTATTATATTTTATGTTATATAATGAATTATAATAATAATAATACATGTTTAATTTAATAATAATAGTTACAATAATAAATTATTTAAAACATAATATAAAATACACTATTATGATACTATTAATACTATTAAATTGGTTTAATTAAGTTGGCTTGAGAAAGCCAACTTACTGAAATCCCTATTAAACTTATTATTAAGTTGGCTTGAAAAAGCCAACTTACTGATCTACTATTTAAACTTATTATTATTATTAAGTTGGCTTGAAAAAGCCAACTTACTGATCTACTATTTAAACTTATTATTATTATT
>JAUCMS010000031.1:5425239-5439937 GCA_032357445.1 Enteromius radiatus | reverse complement strand
GTATGTGTGTTGGAGCAGGGTTGGAACTAAACTGTGCAGGGCTCCGGCCCTCCAGGAACTGAGTTTGACACCCCTGATTTAATATAATTATTATAATAAATTCATTCAAACATAATTAAATGTAATAATACAATATTTTATTAAATTGTTTATTACTGTTAATATTATTATTAAATTATATAATACATTATATAATAATATAATAAATTAATTAAAACATAATATACACTAATATATAAAATTGGTTTAGTTTATTACTATTATATTTTATTATGCTATTCATAATAATACATTTAATGTTCATATTAATAGAATTATAAAATAATAAAAACATAATTAAATGTAACAATAACACAATGATTTAAATGATTTATTGCTGTTAATAGTATTGTTATTTATGTAATAATTTGATACTAATTATTATTTTATCATCATAAAATAAGCTATTTAGAATTAACTGTTTTTATTATAAATTTTTCGTGATTTTACATTATAGCTTATTATATTTAATATGATAATAAAAATGATTATTATATTCAATAATATAATAAAATGCTTTCTCATAACTTTTTGTAGTTTGTACACTTTCATTTCAACAGTTGATTTGGAGTGCTCACACAAAATATATTGCATATAATATATAAAAAAGAATTAGTACTGGAATGCCAAGCAACTCCAAGTGAAATTTTGATTCATATAACTATATATAGTTTTCTTAATTAAAACAACAGGCTGATGTATTTTCAGTATATTTTATTTAAAAAAAAACATTTCAAAAATGTATTAGAAAGATGGGGCTCAAGATAATAATTTGTCTATAAATCAGCATGCACTCATTGCACTTTATGCTTGTTGAACCTGGCGAGAAAACTCTATAGAAAACAAATACTGTATTTCCAGTTGTGTTTTTTACAATCACTTCATATTTCTTGTTCTGTGACCCTGTTGTATTACTGTTATGCGTTATTAATGCTCCTTTTTTAACCTTCTTTGTTCAACTCTGAACTTTGGACAGATTGTTATCAGCGGTTGGAGTTCCTTGGTGATGCAATTTTAGACTACCTCATAACAAAGCACCTTTATGAAGATCCCCGGCAGCACTCCCCAGGCGTGCTGACCGACCTGCGCTCTGCACTTGTCAACAACACCATATTTGCTTCCCTGGCTGTCAAGTACGATTACCACAAGTACTTCAAAGCTGTCTCCCCCGAACTGTTCCACGTGATCGATGACTTTGTGCAATTTCAGCTGGAGAAGAACGAAATGCAAGGAATGGATTCGGAGGTGAGCCATCATCTCAGCGTTATCTGTTAAAGATATTAGGCCTTGGAAATGATCGCTTCGTTTATGCCATTGTCAGCATATATATGGATAATATTTCATAAAGATTTAGTACCGTGACATCCTATCACTGGCGGTCATCGGGAATCTGGTCTGTGTTTGTATTTGTTTTCGTTTTTGGATTGTAAAAATGCAGTTGGATTGAATTTATTTTGAAATGGTTATCTTGGCACCGAATCTGGTCTTGTTTGACTGGAAAGCATTTTATGCCTAAGGGACAACATTGGATACTGAAAGAGGAAAGACAAATTGAATAAAATAAGTAATGTTCCCCTTAATTACATAGCTGGGTAATGTTGTCCCCAATATTGGACGTTTAGATTTTTTAAGCATAATACTAAAAGTAATTGATCGCAGTTCATTTTGAGAGGAAATACCATTACAGTACAGCAATGCTGTCAGTTCACATTTTAAGTTACGACCACATTTCTTTTTCTGCTGTTGGATTAGTTTGGGGATGTGAATTTGACATGGATAAGCACAGTTTTCTGTCCTGAGAGGAAACACTTATTTTCTGAGTATGTGAATGAAAAAAAAAAAAAAACAGAAGTGGAATTGTTTTTGCTCTCTCATAGCTTCGCCGATCGGAGGAAGATGAGGAGAAGGAGGAAGACATTGAGGTCCCCAAAGCAATGGGAGACATCTTTGAATCACTAGCTGGTGCAATTTACATGGATAGCGGGATGTCACTTGAGACCGTTTGGCAAGTGTATTATCCAATGATGAGGCCGCTCATAGGTAAGGGCCAAAGACGTACAGACGAGTAAATCAGTTCTGTATTTCTATTCCGTCTGATTGTCTGCCGGCTCATGTGGCGAAGACCATAAGTTCAGTCATTTTCAAACGTCGTGCCATTTTTATACGTGATGAAATGCCAGATTGAAATGCTCTGCTTTTGTTTTCACCTCGTTTTCTAGAAAAATTCTCTGCTAATGTCCCTCGATCCCCAGTGCGTGAACTCCTGGAGATGGAACCGGAGACGGCTAAGTTCAGGTGGGAATGTCTTTGCTTTATACGCAAGCAACCTCTTAACATAATCACTTGCAAAATACATACACAGTAGCCATGATTTGAATGTGCCAAACACTGTAAAACTTACTGTATCAGTGTGTGGTTCAGAGCAGATATGAGGTCATTTTAAAAATTTTGAAGCTCGACTCAATTTCCGAATTCCTGCAACGTCCCTATAAGTTTGAAAGCTGTAATGTGAGAAGGGCTTGATTGATAACAATATTTTGGCTTTGGTGAATCAGTATAAACACTAAACGAGCTTTTTCACCATTTCTGAATATTTTTTTATATTATTATGAATAAAAATGTATAGTTTTATAGCTTTTATATTAGTTAAAAATATATGCATATTTAAAAATATATATATACATATTGTGTATATATATATTGTGTGTGTGTGTGTGTGTGTGTATATATATATACACACACACATTTACTTGCATATTTTTATATTCATATATAATAGAGCAAACTCCATTTATATTATATTCATATAATTAATATTTATACATTAATTAATATACACACACTGTTATATTTAGATTTTTTTTATTGTAATAATTACATTAAAACTATAATAAATAAAAGCTCTTTGTTTTGCAGCCCAGGTAAGATACAGAAATGTTAGAAATTATATTGTTGATGGTAAATAAATTTTTACCACCAGTACACAGCTCAGTTTCCAGTAATCTTACTGGCTGTTCTAACTTAAATTTTACCAAGTTTTGTAGTTATCTGCTCTTGCATCAATAATTAGTCATTGTTTGTCATATTAATCATAGTCATAGCTCTGTTTTTCTTTTTGTCCCTCTCCGACAGCCCTGCGGAAAGAACCTACGATGGAAAAGTACGGGTGACGGTGGAAGTGGTGGGCAAAGGCAAGTTCAAAGGAGTGGGACGCAGCTACCGTATAGCCAAGTCAGCGGCCGCCCGCCGAGCCCTCCGCAGTCTCAAAGCCAATCAACCTCAGGTCCTAAACAACTGAGCTTCAGACAGCAGACACCCCAACACACCAGTCAAAAACACAGCAGAATCCCTCTCGGCACCAGTTTACGGCCGAGTCAAGAATCGTGACCGTCAGCGTTCTCACTGGGGTCGTCAAACTCAAACGAATCGAGTCAAAAAGATTTCAGCGTGATTCACATAGGGTTCATATTTCATTTTATTCTTTATGTGCGCAAACACAATCTTTTTTTCTCCCCAGCTTTGTTTGATCACGAGTGCTTTTTTTTATGTATTGCAAGTGTTAAGAAAAAGGTCAGGTCTTCTTTCCCCTCCTCCCTTCCCTATTTTTATTAACATTTAAAAAGATATATGCTCTGCTTTGTGGTAGTGGTTTGAAAAAAAAAAAAAGCTAAAGCTTATAGGTAGTATTACGGTGTACATAGTTTAAACTCCAAGGTATCAACTAAATAAGAGAAAAGACAGTGACATAAAAACACAAAATTCCTCAATCTGTGCACTAGTGCCAGTTTTGCCGCCATTTGGCAGGAAGGGCACACGCAAAGAAAGATGGTGTTGATGTGAAGTGTTTTTCTCTATCTTGAGATGGTATATTCTCAATCGAAATTGCACTTCTCTAGGGTCCGCTTTATTTTGACGGAATGTTTTTTTTTTTTTTTTGTCAGATCACAGTAAAACTTCCTTAAGATGGATAGGAATTTGACATTCCCGATTACTGTAATCAACGGCACTTGAGGATGCATGTTCGTGTAGCCTACCGGATGGGTTGTATAGACGTCATAGAGCTACGTTATATTAAAAAATATGATATTAAATGTTTATTACGACATATTCGTTGATACTTGGGTTTCAGTAATGTCTTTTGATACTGATATTGATGATATTTAGTTGACAGTCTTTATGAATATTAGATGTCTCCATAGACTGACTTGACTGACTTAGTTTTGATATAACGACACGAACGATAAACAGGAGGACATATCACCTGGGAAAATATGCTGCAGATTTTATATTAAAAAAAAAAAAACAGAAAGAGAAAAATAGGATCGGATAATTCTGTAAGACACAAAGCACCTTTACGTACCGTCTTTATGACAAACGGATATTTCGCTAGATGACTTCACGTGCATCGCTTACCAAAGTCGATTCTGATGCAGCGTTGTGAGGTTGCACCTGTTAAATCAATCCCTCAACATTCACACGTTTGGAGATGTGGTAACCAGCCTTTGCTTTAGTGTAAATTTGTTGTAGTAGCCTCTTGTCTAGCCTAAATGTTTTCATTTTAATAGGCATTCTTCACTTGAATACCTCAGTTAATTGCATGCATTTTTTTTTTTTTTTGGTGCTATGTTTAAGCTTGAATTTCTCATCTTTTTGCACTGTAACTGTATTACCTCTTAATTTTACCTTTTTGAAATCTGTTGGGTTGGTTTTCTGTTCTGTCAGTTCGTCAGAAATTGTTTCCCCGTTTGTTATTTCTTTTGCTTTTTATGCTTGAAGGGGAAATGCTGAGAACAAAACCGTTCTCCGCACATAAGCTTGATGCCTCTCTGATGAGCTGGGATTTTCCTTGCATTGTGCATCCGATCAGAAGGGTTACTTAACACTTGAGAAAATCGATAGATTGCACTCTGATACGTTCGTTCTTATAAGCCATGCATCAGCACGCCCTTATCTATCATTGCTTCCCCAGAAATAAGGGTGCAAATTTTAATATGTAAAATTTTGACATCTTAAAGGCTACCTAACTCCCCCCCCCCCCCTCGTTTTGTCTATACTTATTATGTTACGGACAAACTATTCCTGAAGTTACATAATCCCAGGCATTGCTACCTCAGAAGACCCTAGCGAATAGTTTGGCCTTATCATAAGACATTGGTTATTATATTTGCCTTTTTACAAATCCGAATGGCATTGAGGCACAGTATTGTATACGCTCATCAGCACCTTACAGGGGGATACATTTATATTCTCATGACTATTTGCACTAGAATACATTCCCACTGACATTGAATTAGCATTTTTCAAACAGAGTTTGCTCTAAGTGGTGCCTTTCAATCTTGATGTAACATCTATACTCTCTTATCCTTTGCTATTGTAGCAATTTGTCAGATTATGGTTTGTGTATAGTAAAGAACTTTTGGTGCCATGCTTCATACTGGATATTGCCTTCCGATTTTAGTTTTTGTGGCATGAAAGTTTTTCCTAATTTTCCTAATTTCTCAAACGATGTTCTAGCCCGATATAGCCAAGATTTCCAAAGCATTTGAAGCTCCAACCCGAAGTTTGCAGGGTCTTGAGAGCGAGTGCAATCTGGTTCCGTTTTAGCAAGAGTTGAGTGACCCTCTTTACATGATCTCAGTCGCAACCCCAGAGCTGAGTATTGAAAGTTATTGGAAACTAACGGGTTTCCATATTCCCTCAACCAATGGCGTGGTGAGTTTGCGTATCAGGGTCAATGTGCGCCAGCCCTGCGATATGACACTGTTTTTGTAACCCGTAACCCTCAGACTATTGCAATTTTTGTTTGTTTGTGTGTTTCATTTTTTTCCTGCTTGTTACTTTTTTCCTTTTTTTTTCCCAAGCCTCTGAAAGGCGCACACTTTTTTTCCTCCACCTTTTGTTTAAGCTTTCTTCTCACTGTTGGTTTTTTAACTTTCAGAGAATGTGAAATCACACACATGGTGCCACCGCATGAATATGGATTTTTTTTTTTTTTTTTTTCCGGGCTTTTATTTTCACAACCAATAATCGATCATCATGCCACAACTAAGTCCCACAGAACATATATCATTATTTTAAAAAAAAAAGGAAAGAATTGGAGTCTTTCATCATCTGTGGGAGCGTTTTCTTAAAGTGGTCCTCCATCGTATCATATGCTGCAGATTGTATTTTCCTTCATGGTGGAGAATAATTTTTGTGTGTGGTGTTTTCTTTTTCTTTTTAAACATGTAGCACAAATAAGCATTGCACTCGGGCGCCATACTTTACCTCATGTCAAAAAAGAAATAAAAATACAAAACATGTATATATGATGCCGTAACGTTTAAAGGAATAACTTGTGGTTTTGGCCTTGCTGCTGTTTGCATCGCTGGTATTTTACCAATGTATTTAAAAGTGATCAGAGAGATACAATGTGCCTGCAGGATATCAACAGAGAAAATACACTGTAGAAAAATAGTAGTTTCCAATCTCTACAATCTGGGGCTAAATATGTGTCCTACATGTACATTCATGTCCTGCCTTAATGTAATACTTTAAATATGGAATTGTAATGTAACCCGTCAAGTCCTTCGACTGGCATGATTTTAATGATTTTCACCCATCACCCCCTTCCCACCCATATTACTAGCTTATATAAATCCAGATGTATTAGTGCATGTCAGTGAACACTCTCCCTTCTCACACACACCTGTATTTCCTTTTGAGACTAAATATGTTGTATAGATCTGCCCTAAAATTTATTTAAAGGGCTTTATTTCATAGCAAAGTGTCATACTTATTATTTTTTTTTTTTTCTATGGACAAAAATGCCTGATTTAAAGTCAAATGCACTCTTAGCAGCAGCAAGGTGTTTCAATGACAACATAGCAGGACTGGAATGAGTGGCCAGCTCCTATTGAAGGGGTTTATGGGAATGTTGAGCACCGTAGAGCACTAACAGTACGGGGGAATTATGGGCCACAAACTGCAGCGCTATTTCTGTATTTTTAAGGGACGTGTATTTAAAAAGACTATTTCTCATTCATACTGTATCAGTGCTGCAGTGGTTTGCATTCTGCACCTTATGGATCACAAAAACCTTTACAACTTCTGTCCCTCCCCCCCTTTTTTTTTTTTTAAGTAATTGTAGCTGAGTATATCTACAATAAAGTTATGGTATGGCCGTTCATTTGTGGCGTATGTGTGTTCTTTATGCTGTATCTATATGCGCTTCCAGATCCTGAAATGATGTATTTGATTGTTTTATGAGTTGTGTGGCTGCGGCTACTAATACTGTGTGAAAAGCCGGTCACAGGCCACAGTGTAAGTGTGGGCTTCGCAGTGATGACCTCAGTATTTTCCTAACCCAAGGAGAGCTCTTGCCTCCCGTTTACGAGTGTTCGGAGCCCGCTCGGTTTTAGATGGACTCGGCAGCCTTGACCGATGTTTTAATCACATTTGCACAGAGCCTTATGTAATAGATGAAGTAGGTATTAACTGTATTTGCAAGTATACTTTTTCACTCTCGGCGGGCCTTTTTATGGTCTTGTGTATCCATTTCGCTGCTTACACATTTTGTTTGGCTGCATCGATGGTTGCCAAGACGTAAAAAGAAAAAGGTTGGCTCGCTCACTCTTGGTAGGTGAGAAATGACCTCACATCAGCTGTGCAAGCATTGGCGCATGTTTTCTGATAGGAGAGTTTTGCCACGGTACTGCTATTTCTAATGAAAATTTGGATTCAAAAAGACATGTTCAGCAGTATACTATGAATTCTGATAGTGTGATGAGATGTTTACCTACAGTAGGGTCCAGAAGTCTGAATAAGATTTAGGCTTTATTCATTTAAATAAGATTTTTTTTCTGTACTTTCTTGCACTGATAAAACACACAGTCTGAATCCACAAGCAACTATAAACTGAGGTGAAAGTTAGATGAGTTGAGAAAAAAAAACATACATTTCCAGATCAAATCGGGCACTTCTGAACCAACTTTAATAGCAATGAAACTGGGTTCTGTTTAGAAAGCAAAATGGTGTTTCATTCTCGCAAACTCTAAAATGTTTTGGAAAAAATAGCAGTTTGCGTCAGTCTTTTTGTGTTTTGACAACTTCAAACATAAGTTGTAGCATAAACACAATTTTTTTTTTTTTTGATGAAACATGTATTGTTCAAATCAACAGCTGTGCTAAATGTAACTTAAGTACTATGTACATTTAACAAGCAAGTATGATATTACTTGTCATTTGCATTCATACAGCCATTGCTCATAGTTAATGTAGTGTATTGCCACCTACAACTGAACCATGAGTACTATTCTTGAGCATAAAAACTATAACAAAAACTCTTAAATGTTATTTTGTGTATTGAATATTAAAGTTCACTTAATTTAAACATTTACTCTCCTTATCCTGTCCATAACAAAGCATGCTGGGTACAAGAAATCTACGTAAGTTTTAAGTTTTATTTTTAAAGACAATTTAATTGTTGCCGCTTTAAAAAAAAAAAATTGTATACCCAACTTAAAATAAAATTTGACTTAACATAAGTTTGAGGTAATGATATTTTTTTTTATTATGTCAACAGAGCTCATCTAAATAATGTTTTCCATTTAAGGTATAAAGAATTTGTTAAAGTTGAATGAAATCTGAAATATATCCCCTGAATTTCTTTTTAGAGTGCAATCTTTTGCTGCTTCAGATGAAACTAAATACTCATATTGTATGCACTGACAGTTTTTATTTATTTATTACATTCATTGATATTATCCTAGCAAAAATGTACATTCCTATTTCTATATACTTAATATTTCTTCCTCAAATTCACGAGAATCGATGAACCTTAACTTAAATCATTAAATTCCATAGAATTGCAATTCCTAATGAAGATTTTCCTCCCCAGCCCAATGGTTTAGTTACAAAATCTACCAACAGGGGTTAACAGGGTCATACTAACCAGCCAAACCTTGACCTCTTCATCCAAACAATGGCAGAGAGTGCAATATTTCATTCTTTTTTTTTTTTTTTCAATTCTGTTTGGTAGCACTAAAAACACACACACTTCACTTTTAAAATGTACGTCTTTGTTCTCGAGTCTTTGCGGCTCTGTTCATGATGACTCCATCTCTGACAAGGACTTGATTAAACTGCTTTGCATCGTTTCAAAGCACAAAAAACGGTCTCAAACTGATTTTAGCAAAGTTCAGCGCTCTTGATGAAGTGCTCGTAGCAGATCACCTGGGCCACGTCCGCTGAGATAATCTAGGAGGGAAAAGTTGAACAAGGCTTTGTTCATCAAAATGTAGATAAAGGAGGAAAAGAAATATCTATAGCTGTTGAAAAGACATGCATATGCTTCTCTGGGTAATATATGTAGGTGGAATGCAAATGGCGGCCAGTGTGCTGGGCTGGGATCAGGCGGGGCTGATATGCTGAGTGTGGGAATGAGAGGCTAATGGTGACTTATTACCTGTGTTGACAATGTGCAGGCTTGTGCCGTGTCATTTGAGCCATTTATTCTCTGCGCTATAAAAACAAAGAGATGACGAATAAATATGCAGAGGGGGCTCATTGTTTTCCGCTTGCTCGGTTGCCAAAACTTTTTACTGACCTTTCGAGCGCAGGTCCCAAACCAGCGCTAAACCGTCTGTCACTCAGCGCACACGCGCTTACACAAGTCGCCCTTTCGACCTCGGCATCTTGTTTTTCTCTCTTTTAAGCTTCAGGAGCAGGCGACAATCGAAATCGAGCATAGCAGGCATTCCGTGCCGTGGTCGCATGGTCATTTGTTTCCGTCTTTTTTTTTGTACGGTCGCTCGCGAGTCTCCTTCACGTGAGGATTACAGTGCGTTGCAGCAGTTACAGTGCGCAGAACTCCAAAGGGTTATTAATGCGGCGGTTTACTGATGGCCCTTCAGTTTCAGGAACGGGCCTGCGCTTCCTCACGTGTAATTAGATCCAGCTCTGTGCACCCTGTCTTAAGGGCAGGCCGAGGAATAACCCCGGCATCAGGAGAGATAAGGATCGCACGCACTTCCACATATACGGCCCCAAATCAGCAATCACATTTAGCATCACTCTATCAGTCAAATCTCTTTTTCTCTATTGGTTTGTGGTTTTTTCTGTGTCTGTTGGTGACAGAGTACTCATTCTAGGAATTGCTGGTTGGGCGCTTTGCATCATTAATTTGAGAGTCTACTTTTATTCATTTAGCAGATGCTTTTATCCGAAAGGAATACTACAACAAAAGTGGTTTATCGCTGGGAGACAGATGTGAGAAGAGCTGCACTATAAATTTTACTATTGCTTAGAAAATGAGAGAATGAGCTAGTGCAGATATTTAACTGAACTCTAAATATGAGCCTATACACTAAACTACATACACTTATTTTTAATTACATTCAGTTAGTTATTAGATCAAAAGGGACAATAAAGACTTTTACATTGTTACCAAAAATTTAATTATAAAATTTATATTATATTAATATAAAAACTTATTTTATTTTGTAATAATATTTGATATATTTTCAATATTTTATATATTTTCAAAGTGTACTGTTTTTACTGTAATAAATGCCACTTTGGTGCACAATAGAAACTTTTAAAAACATAATAGAACATAACAGAATTTGAAAAAAATCTAAAATGTTTGCAGATTTTATCCAATTTGTTTGCTGCTTATTAGAGCACACACACACACACACATATATATATAATACACACACACACACACGTTGGTTTTTGTGATAAGGCGTAATGTTTATACTGTACAGACTGTATGTGGTATTGTCCTACGCTGACCCTACATCTAAACCTACCCCTTACAGGAAACTATGTGCATTTTTAGATTTTCAATAAAAACAACAACATTTAGTATGTTTTTTAAGCCTTTTGAGTTGATTATGTCCTCATAAATCACCTTTATATTGTAATACCTATGTCATACCCATGTCATTATACAAATTTGTTTATCACCACATAAACACATTACACAATTACCTATATCAAGCATATATGTGTGTATACACACACACACACACACACACACACACACTCCTTCCTCTTAATGTGGTTCATTAGTGGAGTAAACAGCGAGGGTCCTGGGCCCCTCACCAGCATATGTATGTCTGTGTGGTGCATCTGAAAGCTCTGTCTCATGGGGGGATTATCTCTCGGGGGCTCAGGTGTTAATAGACTGTCAGAATAAACACACTCTTTATCCCCACTATCTTTTCACTTGTTCAATTAGGAAGTCAGTTGTTAGCTGGCTAATACACCACTAGAACCATTGTCACCCTATTTAGAATGAATTTGCTCATGCTAATTGATTCATCTCATTATGCATGGAGAGCTTTGTAAGCGGTTTAGAATGGGAGTATCCCCAGCACTCTGTTAACACTGTGGATTTTGTTTAGGAACATTATGGATGTGTAACACAACAGGAAATGCATTTACACAGCTATTAATAGCTTGTATATTTAGTTTATCCCCCTTTTTGCTTTAGTAACCAGCAGTACTCAAGCTGCATGATTGTGTAAAACCAGATGTTTGTAGTAAAACAATTCTAATATTTCATAGTACTGTTTTTACTGTATTTTCGATCAAACGTATGCAGCATTGGTGAACATAACAAAACAATATAACACAAATTTTGAACAGGTTTGTGTGTATATATACATCAGGTTTTACATATATTACAAATACTAGTGTATGTGAGAGTGCAATTTATATTTGTATATATAGAGAGAGTTCTGAAGCTAAATATATATAAGTTTATGTAAAGATCATGATCCATGAAGATATATTGTATTATCAGTATTTAAAATTTCCTCCAATAGTTATATTTCAACTAAATATCTAACAAGTCCTGTCCTAACATGCCATACATCAATGGAAAGCTTATTTATTCAGCTTTAAATATCAGTACAAAGAAGTTGACACTTCAAACTGATTTTGTGGTCCAGGATCACATATAATAATTCATAACTTGAATTTCATGTTCTCCAGCATGATTTGAGATGGAGGTGAGAACAAATCATGATTTGTACTATGATCAAAGCAAAATTGCTTATTTGATGAAAAATGTTCAATAATAATATAATGCTTCTTAATTTGTATTTCATTTTAAAATACTACATTTCACTATGGTCTAACACTTCTGGACCCCACTGTGTATGTGTGCATATCTCCAATATAGAGAAAATACTTTGATGCAGTTGTGTTTCTTCATCAGCTTGAACAGAATTTAACCATCGTGCAATTCGCTATTAATCTGCGCCATGGGCGTGTTTTGCAAACACATTAGAACAACAATGCAGGCGTGCATGTTTGTAATCTCCCATTTTTCGATTCTTAACTGCTGAACAGAAATGGAATATGAATATTTCTGAAAGCAAATCCCCAAAGAGCCCAGGTTATAATGTCCACAGTTAGCAGTAATGAGAGCAGGATGAAAGCCATGATCAGATGGTAATTACTATACACAGCTCCTCTGATGAGCCACTGGGTATGTTTGATTTGTCATCATCACCTGTCGTCAGCTCAGACAAGTCTGCCTCCCTTCTCCTCTCACTCCTGGCCATGCACCCATTTTCTCCTCTCATGAACCACAAAAGCAATCTGGGGAATATTGAAATGAAGTCTGAGCAGGGGGCTTTGGAACAGCATGACATCTCAGGCTGGCGAGATGCAGAAATAATTAACAGAATCATTTGGGTCCCAGGGCCTATTTCCATTTGCAATAACAGTGTTTTAGTCTTGAGTGGTGTCTGTAAATTGCCCCCACTGTTTGCAGAGGAGAGTAATGAGAGTTTAGTCTAACGGTCATGTTCCCCTCGTTTAACTCGAATGAGAAATGTCATCCGTCTGAGATGCAATCAGGGGTTTCGTCAGAATGGCATGTGCCAGTCCAAAAAGCAATGATTGAAGGAATACAGGAAGTGCCAAATCGACTTCCCTCACAAATTTTAGCCTGGTGAAATTTTATGTTTAAAAAGAAAAATAAGTTATTCATTTGCATGACAGTAAGCGTCATTGTTTTAAGTTAATTTTACGGAAAATCTCGGCCTGGTCTCTTCGATCGCCACCTGTTATCCTCAACTCGGCTTCGTATTCGTTGTTATGGACACGGATTATGGTATTTTATTTTTCACAGCCCACGCAGTTGTGTTCAGTGAAGTGGTTCAGCCTCTAATGCCTAACATCAGGTTTGTGGTCAGTCATGTTCCCTTTCATCTGAAGGTAATTACGCTTATATGCTGAACCTCCAGTGTTTGTTGAGACGTGACACAAAGCAGTCGTGTGTCTCAGCCTTCTCTTCACTAGAAGGCCTCTGCGGATGGACAAGTCCACCCAGCTGAACGCCACCTTTCGCTTTTCTCCCAGGACTCGCTCTTCGGACTTTCTCCCACCCACGTCATTTCTGGATAAATGGTTGCAGATTGTCTCACTGCAAAGTGAGTGAGTGCCCTTGTTTCCAATTAAATAACATAGCCTTTGTAATATTTGTGGATAAGATAACGGAGAGTAGTGGCCCTGACACATTTTAGATTGTTGTAAAAATCACCAATAACAAGGAATAACTATGTTCGGTGTAGTTATGGTTCCAGGGAGAGCTAGTTATTTATTCCAGATGCTGAGAGGTGAGAAGACAAGAGTGGACGATTTGTTTTCATTGAACATAAGACTGTTTGATCCTTCCTGTCTGAGAGAGCAACTTGTGTCACGGATAGACTGGGTCTTAAAAATTAGGTTTCTCTATACAGAAATATATTATACAGTGTGTTTTTTCACTTTTGATGTATTACCATTTTATATTCAAACAGACCAATCAGAGTGGATATTCAGTCTCTGTCAGAAATGAGGTAGAAAAATCATGAAACCAGAAATGCTATGTAATTGCATCA
The DNA here is from genome assembly GCA_032357445.1 of Enteromius radiatus. Taxonomy (NCBI): domain Eukaryota; kingdom Metazoa; phylum Chordata; class Actinopteri; order Cypriniformes; family Cyprinidae; genus Enteromius; species Enteromius radiatus. The sequence continues at coordinate 5,426,018 of JAUCMS010000031.1, read as the reverse complement.
TTTATTCATTCTTCACACATAACCAATCATTGCCAGAGTGTTAAGTCAATCAGTTCTCAGTATCACAGTGCATCAGTGTCATCAAACAAACCTGGTTGTAGTTGAAATCAGGTAAAGAGGAACTTTGAAAACTGCTAAATATTAATAAAATGTGAAATACTATAGTAAGGGATGAGTATACATTTGCCATAATAAAGGGGAAAATGATATGGGGCTTTGCATTTGTGTTAAATAATTATAATCACCGATATCTATGTTATGATGTTAGACCAGGGCTGTCCAAACTCAGTCCTGGAGGGCCGGTGTCCTGCAAAGTTTAGCTCCAACCCTAATCAAGGCAGGATTTCCATCCAATAAATATGTGTAGCCCCAACTCATAAAAAATTAATGCGATTAAATTTAATTGAGTTGGGTCAACTCAATTTGATCAAATATAGTTTTAATGAAAATGATACGTTTTATGCTTGTTTAACTCAAAGTAAAACATTTAACTGAAAAATAAATTAATAGGAAGACATCCTTCTACACTCAAAAAAAAAGAGATATGTTTGATTTCCTTAACTTTAGGCATTAGCCAACTTTTTATGAATGACATATAGTTTTGATGCATCCACTGCATGCCCAAAGTATTATTATTATTATTATTTTAAAAAATTGTGTTTTAGTGTTTTAGCAGGTCCCTAAGCCCATGCTCTACACTTTACCACAATGGTAACCCCCAAAAACACTAACATAGCAGAAGGTCTTTTAAATACAAATATAAAAAGAGCATTAAACAT
>JAUCMS010000031.1:5381568-5425139 GCA_032357445.1 Enteromius radiatus | reverse complement strand
AAAATATTGAGTTGAAACAAAACAAAACTGTTTCAAGTCAGTTTAACACAATGCAGTTGTTTAAATAGGGAACCAAACATAATTGTATTAAATGAAAATATTTTTTTTAAATCAACTGAACAGTGTTGGGGAATCATTTTTTGAGTGTAGGCACACTAGAAGCTTCCTTGCAGGTGTGTTGAGACAAGTTAGAGCTAAACTCTGCAGGATACCGGCCCTCCAGGACCAAGTTTGGACAGCCCTGTGTTAGACATATATAGATGATGTTAGACTATATGCCGCCATATGGCATTGCTTATTTGTTTCTGTTCATTTACTGTTTTGACAAGTGTTGTGTTTGTAATAGGGAAGATTAGAATGTTTGTAATAAAATAATGTAGATTAGCACATCACATCATTGTTTGGGTGAACTATTCCTTTAATGTAGGGTTTTGATATACAGTTATATACAGACCTTTTTGTATATGAATCTCAATAATCTTCAAAGATATTGAGAAATTGTCTCTGACATAAATAAGAAACAAAGTATGGTAGAAATATGCTAAGAACTGATATTTGAATCATAATCCCTCCCAGGCTTTCATGTGAGCCCACATATTGTGATTAGACAGTCCAATCTTCAAACACTGGTTATTTAGTCCTCTTTTTACTCGTAGTCATGAGTAACTCAATACAAATCCTTGAGCTTGATTGTGCAGAGAGCTCTGTGAACACAGCCATCAGGCATGTATTATTAAATGGGATGAATTCAAATAATTGTTGTCTGCTTCAAAAATTAAACCACTGCAATTTATGTGTCCGTTTGAATTAGGAATTGATAACGTCACGTATTTTGTTTGGCATATCATGTTTACGCCACAAATTGTGACTCACCGCAAGACTGACAAGAGAGCGTGAGGAGGCCGATGACTGGTGTGCCAGGCGGGAGAAAATTACTTCCATTGGAAACTCATGAGTGGCTATAATATCTGCACTCCAACAGAGAAGGTAAAAACTCCTGCGTTTTCTTTTTAGAACCATCAGCCTGGTGAAATAGAAATGATTTTTTTTTTTTTTTTTTTTTTTTTTTGTGAAAATGGACAGAAACCCATTTAGGCCTGATTTAACTGCCGAACTTGATTTTGCACATGCCAAATGATCATTGATGGAGCCTCAATCACACACGCCTAAAGTGACATCGATATCTGTAAGATAAGCCTCAATATTCCACCCATTCCCTAAAAAGAAACCACAGCTCACTATGTATAGATGCTGTGATTGCTAATACAATGCAGCTGTGACCATGAAATCAGGACTTAGTGTAATGAGCTTCTTTGAAGTCGAGACTTGATACTAAAATCTGCTACAAAATACAGAGGGAACTTGTGCTACTTGATGATAATCTGATATCCAAACCCTTCATCTATATATTTTTCATTTTAAGAAGGCCAGATTTTCACCAAGAGGCAACCTGGGATAGATTTGGACTGTCTATTTTCTGTCTAGGCAAACATACGCAGAGAAATTCCTGCCGGCTGAACTTAACACAACACATGTATTATTTGGGAAAAGAAAAATAAGCCAATATATAAAATTACAGTATTATTAGAGCCCGTATTCTCTTACTGTACGTAAAGTGCACCACGCAGGCATGTCTGAGGACAGGGCTTGAATTGATTTTGTATGCTCGCAATGCATGAGAATGTAAGGCTGGTATGTAGCTTAAATAAACCAACAGGCCGACAATTAGCCAGATCTGTCATGGGGCGAGTATAATCGATGTGTTTTGCGGATGATGGAATCAGAAGAACTGTGACATGCATGTCAGAAATATGGGCTAGACGAAAAAAAAAAACATTTTGGCTTGCACATACTGCAGTTAAACCGATTTTTATACTTAAATGTGTTTTGCTAAATGTAGTGTCTGCCACTATGCATCAACGTCAAAATGGTTTTAGCAATATTCCGGGTTCAGTACAAGTTAAGCTCACCGGACAGCACTTACGGCATAATGTTGATTATATTATTACATCTACTTGTCAAAAAAAAATGCAAATCTGTACAGTCAGGCACTTACAATGGAAGTATAAAGGGCCTATCGATTCATGTTAAAATACCCATTAAGATAATATAGCCACAAGATGTAAACACTAAAATTATCGTACAGCTCCAAATGCTCCAAAAATGCTCCCATTCACTTGCATTGCAAATGACTTTTTTATATAAGGAAACAAGTGACAATATTTTTTGTACAAATGAACATTATGTCACATATGCAGAGTTTAAGTTATAATGAAACTGGATTATTCCATATTATAAGAGTATTTCACTAACCGGTGCTTGAACCAGAGGGCTTATTCCCTCTAAACTAGCAATTAGTTGTTTATACAATTATCCAGCAAAGCTGATTTAAATGGCTCTTGCCTCTCAGATAACATTTGAGTTAAGACCGCAACAGCCGATGATGATACACAAACACAACCCTGTTAGGCCCCACCACAACAAACTCACCATGTCAACTGCTTAATGCCTGCTTGGAACAGCGGGGCATAGTTTTGGGAGCCCTAATTAAGTGGTTTCATATGTAAGGCCCTTTCAGACCGGGCCTTTTTTTCCCCATAGCACTGCTCAAGAGCATTTAGGGTTTGCTGAGTGTTGGGAGGTTGAATCATTTATTTTCTGGTGTACGTTACCGCAGTGTCCAGATTTAATGAAGCTATGATATATTTATGGCTTGCCAAATCCTACCCTAATCCTACCCTTGATAATAAGCGGAGTATATTAAGCTCAGTGACTGTTTTGTTAAACATGCTTCATAGGGTCGGCTAGGACCTGTGGGCTACTGCTCTGTGTACACTACTGGGTAACCTAATTTTCACTTGGTGTGTAATGTATACCTATAAATAGCAGGGGAGCTGATTCTCTGGGTCAACTCTGAGGTTCCCCAGTGATGTGTACAGCTCGGCGAGTAGCGTTTTTTTTTTTTTAGCATCATGAAGTGGGCATCCATTTAGGCACACCTGAGAGGGTACTTGTGAGTTTTTAATGAGGTGTTTCTGGGCCAGGCTCTCAGTTTAAATTACACAGATGTTAGATGTCACTGTAACAGTGCAAACTGAAAACTGAATAAAGGTAAGTTGGCTTTATATTTTTGGAATCTCATGACTTCACACCTCAAATACCATTTTATATTTTATTTTTTCAACTTCATATTTCGTATTTGCTCCTTTGTTACAATGTGATTTTTACATTTCACAATTATGTTTTGTGACTTTGTATTTACTTTGTGTTACTTTATGGCCTGGTTTCATAGACAGGGCCTGGATTAGGTCGTAGTTCAAGACATTTAAGTAATTTTAACAAACATGCTTTAGAAAAAACATTGCTGGTGTCCATCTTGAGACAAAACAAACCCTAGTAAAAAAAAAAGTAATATATTTGTTTCATACTAAGTATAATTAAAATCTATGAACATACTTACTGACAGATAACTCGAGAGCTACTGATAAATCAATTTTTATTAAACTTAATCAGAGTATTACTTGTGCCCAATGCATATTTTTTTATTAATAACCCTAAAATGCGTGTTTGTCACTTTTAATGAGGATTGTGTAATATTGCCCCTTAAATGCAAAATATTTAAAGTGAACTGCAATAGTTCCACTTTAGCGCAATCAAACATACCAAGTATGTCTTTAATTAGACTTAAGCATTAATTCTGCAAATTAAAGTCCATGAAGTACAATTGCATGGCATTTTATTAGTACATAAATATGAAAATGTATTTGTAGTATACTAAGCATGAAATAAATGTAATTCAAATACATTTAAGTATATTCATTTTTCACTAAAAAAGTGAACTGATATATTTTAAGATCAGAACAAGTTTCTTTCAGTTAAAACAGCTCAAAACTTTATTTTAGGACTGGGATTAAGCCTTGTCTAACTGGGGGCTAATGTCACAATTGTGACCATTCATATCACAATTTCAATTATTTCTCACAATTGTGACTCTGAATCTCATAGCTACAACTATTTCTCAGAAATGCTTTTTTTTTTTTTTTTTCAAAATTGTGACTATTTCTCGTAATTGCAATTTTGTCTCAGTTGCAACATAACTTTTTTAATTATGACTTTATCAAACTGACAACTATTTCTCAGAATATCTGCAAAAGTTGCAAATTTATATCTAACCCTTCCAACTTTATATTTCCAAATTGTGACCAATTTTTGTATTTCACATGTAAATTATTATTTTTATTTTTTTAAATCTTAGTGTTCGTTAATTTTTTATTTTAAGCTTGATGTCACAATGTTTATTTTTGTATTCTGATGTGGCAACAGGTTTACATCAAAAGTCTGAAATCAAGGAAAGTACACCAATTAATATTAGATTAAATTCCCAGGTCATGTACCCCACTGTGTCTTTGGACTCTTAGAAATCACTTACGATTCAAGTTATTGCACGAGGTGGGTCTTTCACACCTGGTGGGGCGGGAAGTGTGATGTGAGCTGCAGTCACGTTGGGAGGCTCTGGGCCTGAGAAAGAGCAGAGGCTGTCCTGCAAATTGTTGATGCCAGCCTCAGCACACTGTTTATTTTCAGCATCTCACACAGGAATTTTAATTTATTTCTTCATTCTTTCATTTTTTTTTTTTTTTGCAAAGGCTTTGAGCGTTGTTTAAGGATACCTCAAGTCCCCCTGTGCACAGCCCTGGGCAATTACTGTGTCAAAAGACTTAAACAACTACAGCGGAGTGAAAGGGAGCTTTACATTTTGATTTTATGCGGCACTTCCCACTTGTGTGAGTCCACCTCCCCGAAGCCCCCAAAATTGTTATAATCCCTGAAATAAAATCCTGATGTATTTTCATCACTGCTAGACGCTATGATAATATCAAACAAGACACTTTTGAATCCCAATCCCTCAAACGTGCTAGAAACTCAACTGCGAATATCAGCGAACTCAAAACAGGCTGTACGCTTGGATGTGAAATGCATTAGAAAATTGCTGTGTGTTTATACGTTTTGTGTGATCCTTATAATCAAAACCTTAAAACCAGCCCTTGGCTCGTGATTCGTCCTTTTTTCTGCTCTTCACAGCTGTGAGAGAATATCCTGCTGCCTTTTTTTTTTTTTTTTTTTTTTTTGTGGAGCAATAGTCGTAGCTAAAAGATGGATTAGCATTCTTTTACCAGAAATGTGCCTCTGTTAGCTCATTATCTTTTGACAATTTTAGGAGATATGCCTTTGGAGTCTGTCTTTGTTTAAGCTATGAGCTTTCCTATAAGAGCCAGTCAGCTGGATGTATATGGCCAGTGTCAGGCGTAATTAACTCTGACAGGGGCATTTAGTGGTTGTAATTCAAATCTAATTCAGAACATCTTAACCTTCAGTCTGTCAGAAGTTGAAATGTGCTGGAAAACCCACGGCCCCAATCATGGCCTTGTGTAGCGGTACAATGATGTGTCAACATGCTTGCTTAGAAAAACAGCTTCCCTTGAGCACAGAAAACTCCCTTACAGTACACATGAAGGAAAACAAAGGCCTCAGATAGTCATGGCCGGGTTTGTGCGAATTGAGCTCGTAATTGGCTGACGCTGTTTAAAGTCACAAGAACAGTATAATGTAAATACAAGAAATCTGCTTCAGATTTTCTCATTCCCAGTGTGATTGGCTTTATGTCTCATCACCACATGCCGTACGTTCTGTACTTGCTGCCGCGCTCTTTTGAAGTAAACTCATAAGAACATCAGTGGGAGTGAGCTTAGCTTTGCCAAAAGGACAAAGATAAGGAAGAAAACCAAAGGTTATGATGCTTAAACGAGAGTATGTTTTAATATAAAAAAATACAAAAGAGCATTTAATTTAAGCAATATTTTAAAACTCAACGACAGAAAAATAAATGTTTTGAAATAAACTCAGAGCTTAGCTTTGCCAAAATTATAAAAACAAAGTAAATTAAGATGATGAACACACAGGACATGATGCATATTTTAATATTAGCATATCATGGCAAAATAATTTCGAAATTGAAATTGAAAGTTTTCAAAATTGGTTTCCCGATCAGGCTGCTGTGTTGAACATGACACTACTCAAAATTTACACCATTGGATGAATCTGTGCTGCCTATAAATACAATCAAATATTTAATTTGATTTTTTTTTTTTTTTTATTATTATTTTATATATATTTGTAAAGGACTGCAAACAATAATTTACACACAGCGCTGCTCAATATCACATGTGCTATTAAGGAAAAAAATGAATCGTTTTGAAATTTACTGATAAGAATATCAGTGGGAGTGAGCTTAGCTCTGCCAAAAGAATGAAGATGAAGAAGTTTATTACATTTCATTCAAAAAAACTAAACAAAACACAGAATAACATTGCACCTATATGAAATATAGCTGAGCTGAATACAGGATTATTAAAGTAAAGAGTATCATTTTTGCTTAAAGTCATTTGAAAATAACTACTGTTTTCAAACAGGTTTCTCAAGCTCTCCGCTTACCTTCCATTGTAAACCCAAATTTGGATGTCCTTGCCCCAAATTCTGAGTTACTGTTATGCTGGTTGTGATGCTCAAACAAGAGGTATGTTTTAAAAATAAAATTAAAAATAATAAAATGTTTATTTCCTGTGCTGTTAAATGATTAATATTGGCATCCAAAATAAAAGCTTTTGTTTTCATAAAATATGTGACACATGCATGTATATATTAGAAAAATAGGTTATGTTTATATATTAAATATATTTACACATAAATGAATGAATATTTTGAGGACAGCTGTGATTTACCCACAGCACTGCTCATTATCAAATTTTCTTTTTGAAAATGTTTGTGACTCAATTCTTTATACAGGGAAAACAAATCACATCACTCATTTCAACAGAACAAATAATGTATCAGAAGACTTCTTGTAATTATCTTTACAGTAAAAACAGTGCGTATGCATTCAAAGAGGGGAAGTGAGCTGTCTGACAGTATTCATTCAGCTCAGCACATTTCACCCGCGTGCATGCTATTGCCCCAGCGCTCAATGACGGATGATTGATGATGCTAAGACCGGTGGCTTTTCTAACCCTGTTAAGTGCTCTGAAAACAAATTACACCTTTCATCCTGACAACATGTCAATTACTAGATTTGGTAATAGCTGTCGGTCTATCAAATATTTTGTGCGTCTGAATAATTCGCAGAAATTAAACTATTAATCATCCTGGAAAGAAGTTGGTGAAAAATCGTGCATTATGGCCATCTGAGCATGTGACCCCGGCTGTGATACACTTAGAGGTGTTTATGGCTTATTCTGTGAAATAGTTTTAATTGCCTAATTGCCACGGTGCTGCTGGTTCCAGCTCAGGGAGCGAGGCTTTGAATTATCAAAAGTAAAACCAAATGCTGTTTCTGGAGTGTGTTAGCAAAATCCACCACTGTTTTTATTTTTTTCTCACCACCCTTCCCTAATTTTGCAGTAATAATATTAGAAATGTGTTTGCGTGGGTGTGTTTAGGTGTAAAGTGGCTGCTTGTTTATCTCTGTAATGACCTCCTCGGCGTTCTTGAAAAGGAGGATCGGATTCGAATGCAAAAAAGAAAAATCCTTCGCAGATGGTGGCATGCTGAAGCGCCAGAGCCAGTGCCCTCGGCAAACCATAGACATTCACTTAAACCACTCAGACTTCTCTTTGTTATAAAGCAGGTCCAATAAAAATACAAAGGGATACTGTTTTTTGTATGAGTAATGCATTAACCTGCTCGGGAAAAAGTTCACGTTGAAAGTATGGGCTCGGACAGCACAAGATTTATGGCGATGGCTGCAGAAATTATGCTTTTTTTTCCCCCATAGGCACTTTAATTATGTAATTATTAGCAGCTGGTTTTCATTTGTGGTGGGTTGTTAATTAGGGGTAGGGGTCTCCAGTTCAAGTGCTCTGACTCTTGCGATAAGTTGAGAATTGTCCGGGGGGCTTCAAGGCCTGGGATGATTAGCTAAATCCGCAGAAAACTCATTTGTTATTCAGGCTTTACCCAGGAGCCTCCCGCCTGGTCCACAGAAAAGACTTGGGTGTACCGTTTCCTTTGAGTGGTACCTTCCTTATCAGCCGCTCTCATCAGCTACAATTGTCCGGAGATAAGATCCAGAGATATTGCTGTTTGTTTTACTTATTAAGCCTAAAGGTGGAGTAATCAGATTGGGTTTGGCTCATGACGCTGATAATCTAAATTAATCTCTCAATCTGGGGTTATGGAGTGTCTTCTAGCAGAACCGCAGGGGGGGTGTGGGGCCCGGAGCCGTCCCTTCCAGTGATCCCTCTGTCTAATTATTGAATTGAGAGTCAAGTCAAGGGCAGTCTACTTGAGGAGCTGCAGGGCTGTGCAGTCGACTGTCTTAGAGCGCAACCTCTGAGCAAACACAGATATAAGTTAAGAGTTCAGTTTGAACCAAATATAATGTTTTTCCCCCCACTATATATATATATGCCTATATAATATTAATATTTGGTTCTAAATATGTGTGTGTTATTTTTTTTGTTTCCTAAACAAATTTCTTTTAAGAGCTATTTCTTTTTTTAGCAAAAACATACAGGATGACCAATTTCGATTCCTATTGACTCTTATGAGACTCCTTTTTTTTCCTTTTTTTTTTTTAGTGAATCAAACACATGGCAAATATATCGCATTCAGATTTGAATGATTTTTTGGTTTTAAAAAATATTATAAAATGGCCTTTTTAAAAAGGTTTTATGCAATTAAACCATTTTATGCTGCCTCTAAAATTACTATAAAAATATCTACATATATATTTTTAGTGAGGCTTTTGTTTTCCACAATGTTCCAAAAATACATAAATAAAATATACAACTGAATAGCATTTGTTAACAGTTTTTGCCTAATTAATTTTTACTAATAAATACACTAAAATACTACAACTGACCTATGTTTACTTCCCGAACAAATGACTTTAAAGAGTGAATCAAAAACATTCAGTGCGGCTCCTGAGCAAATAGCTGTTCATGTTAAAGATGGTTAAACATACATAAAAAGGTATATTTATACAGTAATATTTCATATAAAAAATAACAAACTCTATTGTTGGTTTAGTATTTTTCTTTTAAATATTGTTTTAATTCCAACTTAAGCTAGACTGCATTTTATGCTACCTTGTATCTAGCTATGTAAATGTATGCGTGTCTTCATTTCGCAATTTTTTTTTCCTCTTAATATTTATTCCTTAAAATATACTTATTCCTAAAACTCAGCAGCTGTTGAAGAATTGGAATGGCTAAATTCTTTATGATGATCCCCATACTTATATAAACACACATCCCTTATTTATTAGGTAAGGGAACAGTATTGTTAGAAAAGCCTCTTGTTCAAATAACGCATTTGAGAACACCCTTCTGTTGTCTGATAAATTGTCATTTTTATTCCCTGGCTGCACTTCTGCAGCACAAACGTGTTTTGTCTGTCAGCAATGATTATGAATTTAGTGCACTTATGGTCTGGTAGGAACAGTCAAAACATTTTCTGTGTGTATAGCTAATTCAATGAAAAATGACCACGAACAAAGTGCATTACTATTCGGTAAACACTTCTCCGATTTGTTTTCAAAGTTCTATTTTGAACAAACATCACAAATTCACTCGAAAACGACCTCCGGGGACTATGAGAGAAAAGCGCAGTGCATCAAAGTGCAGCAGACAAATAGGCGTTTACGCGAAACAGAGAGTATTCACGGACATCTGAATCACAGATGATGTAGTGCACTCCGAGGCCTGACAACACGTGTTATCTGATATATAGAAAGAGTGAAATTGCGCAAAACAACATAAGAAAGTTATTTCAAGATTAGCTATGTTGTCTCTTTGCTCTCTAATACATCATTTCAGCGTACTGGCAAGCACGTTGAGAACATCTCGCTGGATATATTTCTCTCCACCACAAGAAAAGGAGAGAGGGATATTTATTCACCCTGGGACTGATACCCATCTGCTATCAATGATTTTTAGAGGCGTCTTCATTATAGAACATGACATTTATAGTACATGCCATGACCTATGGATGTTAACACGCACCAGTGTATTTTCTAAATCGCAGTAGCATATGAAACATAGCTCTTTTTTTGCTTTTTCATCTAACTCAAAAGCTTCAGTATGGAAAGCGAGGGATGAGAAAGAAAAACAGTCCATAAAAAACAAAAAGATGGAGGTAAATGGGTTTTTCAGACCTCTCCAGCATCAGGCCATCAGATGTCAGTGTGTAGTGGAAAATGGAAGAGGACTGACTTGCAGTGGGCTGAGTGCGGGTGGTTTTTTTAGCCAGCCGGGCCTGTAATAAAAGTGACACTTAGAAAGGACATGTCCACTGTGCATCCTGCGGCTCCTGCTGATGTTTGGCATATGTGAATGAAATACTTCCCCCATGTGCATTACTATTCATCTCAGCGTGACCGTGAGCCATCAGGAAGAAGCGCTGGCTTGATGTTTCTCTGCTCGTCTTAAACCAGCACACGTCTGACTTTTACTACAGCTCACATAGAAGGAACTGTGGGAAATGTTGTCGTTGGCACTAAATCACTAACATCACTAAGTAATCACGAGTCATCACCAGAGATATCTGCCTTAATACTGTTTTTGGTTTATGTGAGTTTTAAAACAAAATGTGAAATAGAAGTTTGCCAAATTGATCACAAGATGTCATTGTATTGCATGTTTAGTTTAATAAACCTTGGAAATAATAATATTTAGTTTAGTCCTGTTTTGTTGACTTTATGTCTCATAATTCTTTGTTTCTCAAAAATTTGATCATTTTTTCTTAATCTCTTACATTAAAGAAAAAGGACACTTAATTTCTAGTGATTATTGTGGATTTGATTGCACACTTTTTAAACGGAGCTAGACAATGAGTCTCTGATTTCAATATGAAATGCCTTTAACTCAAAACTGAGTGTTTAATCTTGTCATTATACATTACTGACACTCTCTTCTCCAATCTGATACTGTTAAGTGCTTTGACACGATCTGTATTGTTAAAAGCGCTAGGCTATATAAATAAAAGGTGAGAATTGTTTTCTCTTAATCTCTCAAATACTTGTACTGTTATTTTTAGAAATCATGATTTTATATCTGATAATTTAGCTTTGTTTCTCAGAAATTAGATGGTACAGTATATCTCACAATTTGGACTTTTTTGCTTAACCTTTTAAATCTTTCTCTCAATCTTATTAATATTTGTACCTTATTTCTAGAAATTTATCATGATTATAACTTTGTTTCTCACAATTTTAACCCTGTCTCTAAATCTTTTAAATAATAATAATAATATTTGTTTTAAAATCACAATTAAATTTCAAAATTAATCTTGCAATAGCTTGTTTTTAAAATACTAATAAACGTCTAGAAGTAGAAGACCAGGCCCGTTGCATTTTGGGATATGCTATTCCTCATGTCTTTTTGCAAATATCGCAAGCCATTTATTTTGTATGCCCAGCATGGCAACAACAGTAAGACTAGGATGTTAGTGCTATGCTGAATATCTAGCCAATGCTGTATTAATAATGTAACAGTGCTAGCATTCCTCTCAGAAAATGATATGATGCAGTGACGATATGCCTTATCTCAGACATTAGCATTTAAAGAGGAAATTTTACCTTTAGATCAGACCTGGAGTTTAATTGTTTTCTGTGCCTGTTTTCTGTGTTTCTGTTTTATTATGTTTTCTTTTAATTTAAAATAAGACTGTTGGAGACTAATCTGCCAAACAAAACACATATAACCGAGGAGCCAGGGCCTGATTCTTACAGAATCCAGGCCCCAAAGCTGAAAGTAAGGGGAAATGCCCATGATACTTTACTTTACGAGGGTCTGAAGTCCCTCATCATATAATAATATATAATGCCTGCTATAGTCGCCTGCGCCAAAGCTACGGCCTTGACCCTGGCAATTACACACAGGCATCAGAAAGCCTCCCTCTAAGTCAGCTCTACCTCAAATCCTCTGACAATGCATATTAACGTTCTGCCAGGACGACGCAACCAGAGGGTTTACATAAAAGCCTATAACTAGCTAAGTCTTGACATTCGATCATATTTGGAGAAACACTACATTCTGTGATGTTGTCACATACCAAAACCTATGTATATTCCTCAGGCTTAAGCAAGAAAGGTGATGAATTTGGAAGCCAAACCAGCTATGACTGCAAGTTTTTATTGGCTTGTCTATTTGAAAAACAAATGAATTCGACATGTTCATGCACAGCAGATCTGCCACGTGGCATATTACACTTTTGCCCCGTTCTTTCTTTCCTATAATCACACATCTCATTTTTCTATTAAAATAAGAGACATCTGAAGTTTACTTTGTACTTGTTATCTACATGATAAGGTAGTCTGAACGTTCACAAGACTGAACACAGGAATATAAAAATAAAAAGACACAAAATACTGCTGTACATAAGTTAAATCATAGTTGCTTTATCTATCCTCTTGTTTTACACATTGATATGTCTGTTTCCTGCTGAACCCGAGCAGGACCTCATAATGGTTTTATAGGGTTCAGCAGCTGTTTATGGGCAGCAGCTGCCAGAACCCGTATATTTTTATGAGTTGTCAGAATCTTCCAATGCATAGCGGTCAGAGCAGAGGAGTAGAGAGTGTGGTGAAACACAGAGGGGGTGGGGCTTACCTGTCAACACTCTGTCAATCACTACGGTTCAACAAGAACATAATATAATAATTAGAAGGTTTTTATTTATTGCTGCAATCTTGCATGACACACATCTGTTTTTTGTTGTTTTAATCATCTGATTAATTATTCATGTGAATGATCTTATCAAATCATATATTTTTGATATATATGAAGTAATTGCAATTTATTGTTTAAATAATTAGCATTTTATGCTATTAATTAGAATTACAGGCTTAATATCTTACACTTCAGATTTGTTGGTTGTAAATGACTGGGTGATTTATTAAAAATATTTGTATGAATTATTTAATTATACCTTAATATAATTTTTATAAACAGAAAACATTTAAATATAATAATAATAATAGCAATAATATTAACTATTATTATTATTATTATATTTGCATTTGTTTTTTAGAAAGTTATTTATATAAATGATATTTTAAATGAATTATTTGAAAAAACACACACACACACACACACAATTAATCACGACTGATCGTGATTAATTACATCCAAACTAAAAGTTTTTGTTTACATATGTGTGCGTAATTATGTATTTAGAAATTCAAACACATGCATATATTTAAGAAAAAAAAATGTTTATATATTAAATATATTTATATATAATATAAAATATAAGAATACAAATATATACATTTATATACCTGTACATATTTTCAAAATATATACTGTGTGTATTTATTTTTTTTTAACTGTAATAAAAGTTAAACATAACTTTTATTAAATAAATACAGATTTAGTTGTACATGATTAAGGTGGTATGGACAAAGAAATATAATAATAATAACAGTTATTCTATGTACTTAAATATACTTTAATATATATATATCATAACAACAACGGCAATTATAGTAATAATTAATATTATAATTATTTTAGTTGATTTGTAAGTAATTATTTTTATTCTAAATAAATACAGATGCCCTAAATGGCATAACAATACTGCATAAATGTAGCTGTGAAAACAGCTAACATTTTCTTCATAATTCTGAAGTTATCATAAACATACAAAGACACGAATAAGGTTTTTGTGTCTTGAAGTTTAACTATAAAATGTAATTATTATTATTATTTGTATTTTTTTCTGAAAATGTGACAGTGTTGGATCACATGTTTGCTAAAGCTGTGTTTAAACTGTTTTTGTTTTAGAACGAGAGGCCTTGATCTTCAGATGTCACTCTTCATGTCCTCTACGACTTTTGCCCCGCGGCTGCGCCTCTCCAGCCGTCGGCCGCCCTGTGTTTACGCGACCGTTAACTTCTTCAACCCTCCGATGATGAGGGCTAATCACATTTGAAACGCAGGCTCTGCTCTGTGAGTTAGTGAGTCTGGGGTAAAACAGTTTGACTTTAGGTGTCTGTCAGAGCCCTGCTGTGTTTAGACAGAACTCAAACAAGTGTGTCTGCTCCTTGCGTGATCTCAGCCCCTCCGCCCCACCCCCGAGAGCAGCCGCTCGGATTCGTCTCGGCGATGCCTCCGAGGTGCTAATGAGTCGGCCGATCGTCCACCATCACTCCCCCAAAAATCAAGTACGCAAATTTTGACCTTATCCATCCCCTCCCATCCCCATCATCTTGATTTGTAAGTAAATCATGCCTGTCAGTATAGTAGCAACCCTGATTAAAGTTCAGGGGTTTAATAGATCATTTTAAATAACCCCAAATTACTCCCCTCTCCCTTGCCGATCCACCTGGACCTCTGCCCTGGGTGCATGGCTGTTTTCAAGCAGCGCAGCTCAGGCCAAGTCCAAGCTCGTGGTTCCTGCCTATTCCCAGAGGGTCCCACGCTGCAGGCCTACACCAACATTCTCAGCTGCATTTAATCTGCCTTCAGACAAGCTGGCTATGAGAAAATGCAAAGGAAAAGGCGCACCAGTGGAGACATGGAAAATCCTGGACAGTTGGTGTGCTTTGTTCACTTGGTGAACTGGAGGCCGTCCAGGAACACCCCCCTCCGCCCGCCTCGCTCCCTTGGCGATATGAGTCCGTTCCAATTAATCGTGTTTAACCATTCTAATCACACTTTAGCACATTAATCCTATTTTCAATCCAAAACACATCTGAAACGGGCAGCATGTGGAGGGATTCCCCCCCCCCCCTGCACCTTTATTGCCACCGCAAATCAGATGAAACCCAGAGACTACGGGGCCCTGGTTCAGCCTGCACTCTGACTGAACTTGGACTTCATAAAACACATGCTCCACACTTTTTTAAAAGTGGAATTTATTGCGAGATGGTGATTCCACGGCTGAAAAAAACGGATTCCCTCAAGACTTTTCCGAAATTGCCTATGATAAAGAGGCAGTTAGGAAAATGCTATTATGAGGAGGGATCAGGGGCTTTTCCGGCACCCGTGTTATTGCTGTGTATCCCATAAACACTTACAGTCGCCGCGTCTTTATCAGTCGCGCATCCCAAGTCGGCGAGAGAGTTGTGGTCTTTAAACCCAATTCGTCCGTTAACGGACTGCTCCCCAGGCAGCCAGGCGTATCCAAATTCTTCTGTTTACTTAAAAAGTACCAATAATTTAAAGCAAACGTCTCTATTTCCAACATTGCAATATCTCTGAAGTCGATTAAATAAAAAGGAAACAAAGACTTTCTCAAGGAGTTTTGTGTTGGCTCCGACGAAGTGTCAAATTCTCCTCCAGGCTCTTCTAGCAAAATCCTGCATCCAGTATATGGGGAGGTACTTAAATGTTACAAGCAGTAATGTAATAAATGGCTCTGCATTGTTAATTAAGGCCCGCAGAGCAAACAGAGAATAAAACGCTGCCCTAATTGCAGCTCTAAAAAGCACTCAACAGGCAAATAATAAAGTGGTGCATGTTAAACTGTTTCGCTCAGAGCGAAAGAGAGAGAGAGAGAGCGCGCATTGGCTTGATTGAAGTTCAGGGGCATGTAAAACAGCCGGCTAATGATATTAGGAATTAGTGAAACAAACAGTAGATTTACTCATACAATAAACCCATTGCAGAAATTTTGGAAGCTGCTCAGACTTAATGACATCATTGACCTCAACCAGTAATGCAAAGCAATGATGTAATTACAGAGTGAAGCAGAGCCTCACCACTACAACCCCTTAACATCAAGGCCCTGGTTTAGATTTTGAACTTTTTGTTTAAAAAAGAAATTCAGTGTGTATATATATAGATAGATAGATAGATAGATAGATAGATATTGTATTTTTTAAATGTTCAGAAGAAAATACAAATAAAAAGTGCATATATATATATTTATAATCAAGGATGCATTTTATTTTTTTAATAATCAAGGATGCATTAAAATGCATCAGATTTCTATATCACATAAAAACTATTCCTTTGAAAAATTTTCAAAGAATTTTGAACAACTGTTAAGGAGCCCAACTGTTTTCAACACTGATACTAGTAAATGTTTTTTAATCTTTAAAACCTCATATTAGATTGATTTCTGATGGATCATGTGACAGTGATGACTTTGCCATCACAGGAATAAATTACATCTTAAAATATATTAAAATCACATTTTGAATATTTTTGGGTTAAACCTCAATGTATTATATCATAGGTTATTATTCTCAAGCCCCAAAGTAGGAATGACTTTCGGCAGAGCTTTGCTTTCCATGGTGAGAGGCGGGACTTATGTGTGGTTATGGAATTCTGATGAGCCGTTTTTCCTTGGGTTTGCACTTATTGTGTGACATCCAAATGGAGACCCGCTTTGCCTGGTTTGACAAGGCATTTTCCAGTTGGTAAAAGCAGTAACTCACAGAAGGTTTTGAAACGCAGCTATGCTTCGGGACGGGAATCATTTCTCTGATGTGTTTGAAAATATTCCACATGATATCTAAATATAAAATCCTGAGGTGACCATGTGTTGGCCTTTTTGTGGTTGACTGGGGGGAAAAACTAAGGGGAAAAAAAACACATTCCTTTTCTTTAGTGGTAAACTATTAGACATCGTAGACAAACCAAAGTGGACTGTGAAATAACATTTAAAGCCATGATCTGCAATTATTTGCTACTTTGGATGAACACTGTTGATCCAATTTATGATGTAACAACAAAGGATGCAAAATAAAATGTAAGTATATTACTGTCGGTACGAACCGCACACTAACTATACAGCACTAACAATAATTTAATGATAGTCCAAACTGTATTAGGGTGACAGATTCATGGGCTGGATTGTGCTTGGCCATCACTCTCAGTTATGACATTCAACTAAAGAAGGTCATTGGATATTGTCCTGGAAATTCAGACATGAAACAACTTTGGTTGACTATTTGGTTTCTTATGCCTGTAATACCTTGGTGAAAGCTATGGTTATGGTTTTAGCTCAGTCACAATTATCTATTTCCAGTGAATGATTTGGCCTGCAATGAGTTTTTTGCAGCCGTCTCAGTTCTGTACACTATACGTACTCTGCTGAAAATCCCGCAATTATGAACATTATATTTAAGATATTACATGTTTCTTTGGATAAGAAAAGTCTGTTTTCTGTAATAGCTCTCTGTCCGGTTAAATTGTTGCCGCTTTCACCACATAGCTATTATATTGTGTATATAACATGGCAGAGCCGTAGCACCAAAGTTTTATGATAAGGATACAGAATCTAAAGCTATACGACGTAAAAGCACATCTAAAAACAGAAGATGTTTTTTGGAAGTCGTGAATATTAGGCTATTGAGGCCATTTACTAGCAATTTCTAAGTGGAAATTGTTTCTACACAAAATAAATTTCAGTGTATGTCTTCTCTGTTTGTATATAATGCATTTCCTTAAAGCTAAATGGAATATGAGCATGTTAAAATGGAGGAAAGATGACTTTTCTCCCCTCAACAGAAACAGGGAAAATGAGACTGTATTAACATTACACAAGCTTGCAGAATGACTCTTTGTTCCTCGACTCTCTTCTCAGACACCACTTAGAAAGTGAAAAATAAATAGGTTGGCAGCGGCCTAAAACACAACGAGACAGAGAATGTGTACTCTGGTGGCTTTCCACTGCCCGGTTGCCGATGTGTTTGTAAGTAGGCCGCAAGTGTGAGCAATCACTGGAAATTATACGCTTTTAGAGGGATTTGATATAAGGTATTAAGCCCGGCTGGGATGTTTGGCAGCTCAAATCATGGAGAATTAGATTCAGGGACATGATGGGCACCACAAGCCGAGCTTTTGTAGGTCTCATCAAATGACATATTTTCCAACTGTTTGCCAGGATGAATTGGATCCTGGTAGATTTGGGTAATAGGATAAATGCAGATGTAGAGGGACTTGCGTAGAGACGGGGGCACCACATGGTAGGTGGGATGGAAACTTTATTCTAAAGCTGTCTGCCCTGAAAGAGACCTCTTCGACAGAAACATCACAGGAAATTTAAGACATTTCCAAGGGGCAGAGGTGGAGGATCGAGAACTAACATACATCTGTTGCTTCTTATTTAGCCTACTCTAGAATTTAAATGCAGGGAGAATCCACGGAGAGCAGGGGTGATGTCTTTAGCGTCTAAAGTGGGGAGGGGGGCATTTCTCATTCTACCATCAACTTGCACTGTGGTGAATTGCAGTGTGGGCGCAGGGCCGCGCAATCAGCTCCAAATTTCAGGCTTGGTTTACTGTAATGTCTGACATGGTCTTTCAGAGAGCGTGAAGACAGTCCTTAATATGAAATCATTATATTACTGTATGGCTTTATCGAATTCTCTCAAGGGGCCTCTTGTTACCTACATATGAAACAAATGTGTATGTGCTTTCTAGGAAATTACCGAGCTGCTGCAATTTTGTTTTGTCCAGACCAAGTAATATTTGATACACCCTGCTTTACTTTCACATGTTTTATGCATGAACATTTTTACGGCTACTCGAATTTCCCATGGCATTTAATACAAAATGTTTCCTAACCAAAAAAAACATCAATACTTAGATTAGAGTCTTATATTATGATGTTAAAAAAATGTTATTGCTTCCTTTGTTTTTGTTTTTTTTATTAAATCGATGGAATGCCAACGTGTTTTTTATTTGGTGGAGTAAATTATTCTTACAGCTAATACGCACTGTTTTAATGAGACAGACTTGGCTAAATTAATTGCAATTGAAAACCTGGGCAGGTTTGGTTTCAGATATACTCGAATCTGTGGTAATGAGAAATAACAGACATAGCAAATCAGCAAATAAAGTAATCAGGAACATATGTAATGAAAACCAAAAACAAATTAAGGGTTATGGCATGAGGAACTCCATTTAATTTCTATCTCTAAATACATCTTCCCTATCAATATAATCTAATCTAGGCCAGCCAAGCCAAAAACAATATTCGCAAAGAAAAGAAATTGCATATTTGGACAGACAACTGTTCAAGAGGTACAGTGAATAAAAAAAGAAAAAGAAACATTATGAGAAGGTTTCTTCATCAGTGAAGAGTAGCTATTAACTTCTTATGTTTGTAATGTGACTCAGCCAAAAGAAAGTGGAAAAAGGAGGTTGTGTGCATGTATGTGTGTGTGTTTGCACTGTTATGCAGCCAGGAGCTCAGAGTTAAAATGCATTTGTGAGTCTATACTGCAGAAAACATTACACTGAGCACTCTAAAAAATTATGTGTGTCTGACGTTCAGCCTAGCTTTTATTTTCAAAGAGGGAAAAAATTGTTCGGCAAACATCGGGTAGTGTTTAAAACTTTTCTATTGCCAGTCTTGACATATGGACGTGCTAAAATGTTGTGATATTGTAGGACTATTTCCTTGTCAGACATTCTTGTGTCTGAGTAAAAAGGTATTTACAGCGCCATTACATATGTGACATTGCTACAGCCGTTCAAATCAGTTTCTGCATCAAATGCATGGACTGCCACTCTTGAAGGATACTTTTGTCATCTTCATTAATAAGGTTTTAATCAACACCTCTTTATCCAGAGAGTTATGTATTGATTCAGACTGTGGCAGCTTGTATCAATTTTATATTACACGCTTTATATTGTTATTTATATTGTATTTTTACATAAATATTTAAAATATTATTTCTAAAATATATATTATAATAATAAAGAAATTATATACAGTATCTGTATACAATAAAAAGTATATTTTAAACAATAAAAAATCTATAAAGTATATGCATAACTATATACTGTATATAACTATATACTGTATAATATAACACACACACACACACACACACACACATATATATTATATAATTGTATAATTTGTTTGTGTATTTCTATATATATATATATATATATATATATATAAGTTTAAATACAAGGAGAATGCCATTATCTTGAACTCTAAAAACAAGTTCAACCCTTTAATTGAGGACAGCATCTACATGGTGGGCCTTCGGTGGTCCAGGATTTGCCTGATTGCTGTTCTAAAACCAAGAAATTTGCCTCAGCGAGTATCTTAGCAGCCAAATAAAAGGGAGAACATTACTACAGAGGGCATGTTAAAAACCCGTCCACATTGTAAGTGATCTTAATCCCCCAATCTAACCACTTGTATTAACTTTTTTCCCTTGAAATGATTCCAGTTGCTCTTTGGCAGGGGAGATCCACAACCCAAGTGTGGTGTGAAGAAGATTTCCAGAACTGGAATGAAAGGAGGGGTCGAGGGGGACCACCCGTAAGGATCAGATAAGAGCATGGTAAGCCTGGCCTGAATCAGTTTGGCATTGGAAATTACAGTGATGTTTGCACGGGGGGAAAAACATTCCCCTCAGCTCTCCGCATAACCACACTATTCTCCGTAATAGATTTCAGGAGGCTTTTTTGCCCGCGTCGGTGGTTGTTTATTATTGTTCCAAATGATAGAGTGCAGAGCTGGAGAGAGGAGGGGGGGGGAACTGAAAACAATCATCGTCAAACTCGAGTATGCTGACTGTCACTCTAGAGAAAGGCTGGAACGGCCGGCAAGAAGGAAAGATTTATGGTGTCTTAAAAGACACGCTTTAAAAAGCAATGGTCTCGGTTTATGGATTGAAAACACTTTTGTAGAGCATGCCTTGCTCGTGCAGGACACGGTCTGCTATGAAAGCGTGACTACAGGTGAGGGTTCGCCCATGCAAGCATTTAAACCGATGCTGACAGACGGTACGGTGAAGTGAGTGTGTCTGCACGCTAACGGCTGAACCTTTGTAGCACTGCAGAACACAGAGAAAAAGAAAACTAAAGTGACTGAATTAGCATAACAGTTAAACACATTTGTCTTTTGGATCACTCCATTGTAAAGAGGACTAGAAGAGCTGCAGATTAGTGGGGTCAGATGGGTTTTATTCAGAACCGCAGCCTAATGTGCAAACCGAAGGACAGTGAGTCTGGAGATCACCATAAAAGTATTGTTCTCTCCAACCAAGCTGAATCTGATGACTCGCCCACCCACTGCAAGAGATTTCTGAATGTACTTCTGGAGTGTTTTTAGTTTTACTTGTGTAAGTGCCTTCTGCTTGACATGTGAGAATTAATTGAAGAATGAAACAGAACTGATAAAACTGTGGGGGGAAAAAAATAACATCTGATATAATTGGGAAAATTAATAGCAGGTAAAGCCTGAGGTTATCCATGGAAAAGTGAAATAGCTGATTATTTCGTATCGTGACAGTAACTCATACTAAATTCAATAACTGCAGGTCATTTTGTCTCTGAAGGATGCCGTGCAATCTGAGATGCTGACTTTAGCAACAACTGAATTTTTCAACTAGCATCATTCATTCCCGCGAAAGTACACGAGGTCTCTTTAGCTAGATGGAGAAACACTATCCAAATTCTCCATCCACAAACAGGCCTAGTGGTTGCATTTCACCATTGATTTAATAGAAATAAAACAGGATGGATTTGGGGATATTTCATTAATCTTCCTTGCCTTTCACTTGAGAGGAAATTAAACCAAATGGAGTTCAAATCTCAACTCCACCATTGTGCTCAAGGCTGCCAATGTCCATTCTCCCTTTGGCAAGGTACGTCTCAATTCGCTACACAAATTCCTTACTGATCCCCATTTACTGCACTATGTGAAGGCTCTGAACCCTGCACACTGTGCAGGTGCAAAACTGTAATGCTGTATTACAAGTATACTGATACAAATAACTGAGGAAAAAGTCAAGTAACCCTTTATGCTCCACCCCTTTAATTAGGCTACAGTTGTTAACTAAGACAAGCTTTGAAGAGACTTAAACTATTGCTGATAATAGCAGCTGATTTAGTTATAGAACCTTTAATGACTTTAATAAAATTAAGATATTAATATATAGTTAATTTAGATTAGTATCATTAATTCACCTAGAACCAAATGTTTTTGTGAACGAGAACTGATGACGTATCCACACTGCTTATATCGTATTTGTGCACGTTATGTCGCTATTAACGTTCGTTGCTTTGTCATGTTTTGTTTAATTCCGGTTTATATTTGCTATCCAAAAACTGTGGTCAAGATGGACAGTGTACTGTGTAGGCAGGTTAAAGGCTTGTGTGGGAACAACGTGGGCGAGAACAGTTGCTAACGAAGGATTGGTCAATAACATTTTCAAGGCGGTGCTTAGCGAAGAGTCGATTCAGGTAAACAGTCCTAGACGTCATCCAAATACTTTTTTCTCTTATAATAAAATATATATGTCCTTAACAGTTGATGACAGATATTCTTTTTCATTCCATGTTTTTGTAGTTTAAATATTTTAGATAACCACTAAACAACACAATTAGTATGAAAATGTCAGATTCAACTTTCAATAAGCTAAATGAAAAAAAAATCTTGTTTGCTGCCCTGTGGGCTGAAAAGGCGAGCTATACGATGCCCTGACCGCATCGGCTCAAACTGCGCTTTAAGCATTGCTGCACCACAACAAAACTCAAATACACATTGTTCTGATTGAATCAGCTCAAGATAAAATCAAAATCACCGCAGAGCCAATAACAACATTCTGAAGCAACCCTAATGTAATATGTTGCATCGGGGTTGTCTAAAGGTTCCCGACATTAGCCTGTATATTTAACCTGCACGGTGCAATTGAATAATGGTTGTGTCAGCGACTGGACGAGTCCAACAACCTTATAAACAAACGGACAGAGCAACAAAACTTTTTATTTGTAACTACTGAGGCATTGAAACTTACCCTGAAGCTGCGTAGAGGATAAACATTCAGTTCATTTAATGGAAATGTGGGAAATGACCGCAGCGAGGAAGGGGGAAATAAATTCAACAGCTCTCCTCCGGGGCAAAACGCTGACAGTTTGAGGGTCGGAGGGTCGCATTAATATGTATTTCCAATGATTATTGAATTATGTTTATGATATATTTCCTGAGCCTACATAGCATTAGTGAAGCTTTATTAGTAAATCCGTCCGCTGCGCGCTCCAGTTACAGCTAATGAGAGTAATTATTACATAGCTTAACTGTAATACTGTATTTGATTCTCAGGCTCCTGAATAGCCCGCGCGCTGGCACGACGCGTCTCGCGCGCTAACAAAAGGAGCGTTGAGCCCCGGTGAGCGCGCGCTTTGCGCCCCAGGGTCCAGAGGCCAATACACTGATGCCTCAATAGGGTTAATACCCCACTGCATAAAGACGGGATTAGGGCCTAGCTTACACAACGAGGAGGAAGAAAATTGAATGTTTGGGAGAAAATATGCGGCTAATTCCATTCTGTCATCGGTGGATATTAAAGATTATTAGCTGGCACGTTCACTTATTTGTAAATCACAATGGCAGCACTGTGTAATTCACCCCGCACTTCCAAAGCCAAATGAAACAGAGCCACTCTTGTGCAAGGTATCGTAATTCACTACAGCCTCACAAATGACTGTCGTTATCTAAACATTTTACAAGCCTGTTGAGGTATATTTAGATGATACGATTAAGACATTTCTAAAAGAAAAGACGTTTTTATTAAGCGCACTAAATGCAGACGATGTTTTTGTGAGAATACACAAATCAAAGAGGATTTGGAGAGGTCATTTGTGTATTTAAACCTATTACTGAAAAGAATTAAAATTAAAGGGGGACAAAAGGGAGGAATGACAAACAAATCTCCTCTGGTAGTATTAGTCAGGGCAGGGTCTTTGGCACCTGTAATGGATTAATGGAGACCACCACCAGTAGCAAGCTGAGGTAAAGCTCAGAGATTGAGTTTCTACTCTTGGTTGCCGTCGTCGGTCCAGGTGCTCTCTCGTAATACCTCCCAGATCCAGACAATATGGTTCTGTTTTACTGCCTCTCTTCTTTTCCCTCATCACCCGGAAGTAGAAACACCATGATAAATGGTTTGTTTTTAGCCTTCGTTTGCATGGACTGTGTATTTTTAATTTAGCAGCACTGTAAAGGCTTGCTCCAATATTTTGGCAGTCAATCAATTATCCTTATTGTGTTCATATAGCATGAAAACAGCTCACTTACGTTTTAAATGCAATGATGCATTCACAGTAGAAAAGATCTGTGGCATCTGAGGTTACAGTGTTCTTTGCACACCTGTGCCCTCTAATGGTAAGCATTTCAGAGGCGCCTCTTTGTTGCTGTCCATGGTATTGTATTTTAGAGTCATGTTAATGTCACCGACACCTAAGAAAAGTCCTATTTTATATAAACAGCAAAACCTGCAAAAGCAAGTCTCAACTTAAACCACAAGCACCAACCTATAGCACAGGAGTAAATACCACTTAGAGGCTTTAACGTGTCCTTGAGTCAGGAAAAATTAAAAGAAATTAAAGTGTCACGGGACATTAAGAAGCCTGAGTTAACGTACTAATATGCTGCATTCAATTCATTTGTGTCACTCGCTGGTCTGATGTTTTGATGGATTGATTCTAGGTTCCATTATGATTCTGTCACGTCCTTCAGCACCCATTTGAAATTCTTGTGATTCCTGCATGGGTAAAGTAGCTCTTCACAATGGCTCTCTGACAGGAGAGAGAGCGCAGAGAGGGACGTTTGATTCTAAGATGTGTAAATGTGTCCCTGATTCTCATCTTAACGCTCGGTTAGATAACAGGCCGCTGCATACGCTCCTGTCTCAGAGCGGTACAGCCAGAGCACCAGCTGCTTTTAATCAGTAATTACTGAGACTGGCTGATAGTTTTACACTAGAAATAATGATTAATATGGCCACATATAGAGAGAGGTTCTTTTATGCACAATGACAGGTTCTCTGCATAATTTTTTTTTTGAAATTGTGTAAGAAATGAAGAGTCAAATGAGAGTCAAAATAGGCAGTAGCAATATTTCAAAAACTAATTTAAAAATAAATTGAATATTTTGACTCAAGCCACAAGTTACTGGTTATTTAAATATTTCTCCTTGATGATAGAAATGTTCTTTAGATACTGCGTTTATCCTAAAGGTTTACACAGTACTTTTTTAGCATTGTTCTGTCTTATTTTCTGTATGCATTTACCTACTAAAGTTAATTATTAATAGCACAAAATGAAAACATTCACTGAAAAACATAATTATCTCTGTAACATGTCAGAGCTGTGCCAGTGCAGATTGTGATGATAATTGTTTTAAATAATAATCCTACGCAGGCCTAAAATGATAAATGCACAAACTGTATTTTTATAAACAAATAAATAAGCAAAATAATATTTAATATTTTTTATATATATTATATATATATATATGTTACTGTCTCAGACATGACAGTAAACACTTGTTTCACTCCCAAAATATTCACATTTAATTAAAAAATATCATAAGCAGTAGTAAACGTGCCAAAAGCTTTAGAGTGAATGATAAAGAGTGTTTTCTGATCTTTGTGACAGGCTTTATGTTTCTAAGTGACTGTATATGGCTCTGGTCAACTGTCAGAGGCTCAAGGCGGCTGTTGAACTGTTGCGCCAGTGGATGCCTGTGTTTCAACACCGTAGAACTCAGCTCAGGGGGTCCTACAAAAGACATACTGTAAAACAGGCACCCGCCATATGACAGCCATGACATGAACAATAAATATGGATTTCTCGCCGGCACCAGTATGGAATGAAAGATTAAATGCAAAGAACTCCTTTTAATCCAGTGCCAGGTTCCATTTTCCCTCTATGTCTCTGCTGAAATACACAGGAAATAAACACACATACACTGCTGTCTGGCACTATTTGTGGCTCTGCCTCTGTCTAGCACTCCGAATTCAACACACTCACACTTGGGTGTTTTAAAAAGGTCCACATATATCTATCTATCTATCTGTCCATCTTGACATCCATTCATCCACAGATATTTTCTCTCTGAGACATGATGACATGTAAAAAAACGAAATGGAGAATTGTGCTTGAGGCGATCTGGAGGTTCTGACAGCCTGTCTCACTCTGAGGTTTGTTTATGCTAGTTAAAATGTGGTTATATTACAAAGTCCCTTTTGATTTGCTGCATTACGATAGATTTTAGAGATCAAGGCCCTGAAATATATGTTGTGCCGTGAAGATGCCCGTGTGCGGACCCTCTATTGAAGAGGCCTGTCTAGGCCTGTCTACAGAGCCACCATTTACTCCCTGTGATTGATGTCAGCTATTCAGCATGTAAGTGGTGGCTTCACACCTCTTTCGCGGCTTTTAATTTCAAATGGCCATCTCATTTTTTCAATCCTTTTTACTACCTCCTTTCAGTGCCTCTTGAAAGTTGAGATACATGTACAAAAAGAGGAAATAATAATGCTAGGTGCCTTTTTTGAATTACAGAGTGCCTAGAGAGCAGAGCCGAAAATGCAAGTATCCTTTCATTCAGTCATAATAGGCTAAAGTGTTTGCATATCTAAGGGCCAATCAGTGTCAAAATTATGCTAGAAGGGAAATGGTGTAATACATTTTTAGTATTAAAGAAAAGTAAAACCGTTCTAAAAAATAAATAAATAAAAATGCACATTTGTAAACGTTTTGTACACCTACACACGCATGTGTCTTTCTGTAGAACTAAACATGCACCTTTTGTAAGTCCATTTCAAACAATGCAGTTAAAATAATCTCCGCTTTAAGCACCTTGTTCCCGTTTTAATCATGCGATAAACATGCAATTATTAAAACAAAAGGCATCTATTGAAAAGTAATCGCCGCTCTTAATAAGGCAAACTTCGAAGCGTTAACTTAATGGCCCTGCCTTTACGCATTTATTCCTGTGATAACTTTTGACCATTGATAAGCCGAGATTTTAATAGCCCTTTATTGTGTCATTTGCGTCTATCATAGCAAGTTCACTTCATGCAGGAGATGATCGTTTTACTCGTCCTTCTGTTGTAAAGCTACTTGTTTTAAAACTTTTTTAATAACACAAAATAGTGTCGATAGATTAATTCCCGTGATTCCGAATTAAAAACAGTATGTTACTTAAATTAAAAAGGGAAAGCTGATGGGACAGTTAAATAAGAAATGTGTTTGGATGTTCAGTGGATTGTTTTTGTGTGTGTGTGTGTGTGTGTGTGTGTGTTTAAAATAGGTTACATAAAATATTTCATATATAACGCATTCAAATCATATGACTAGCCTAATATAGGTAGGCTATTAATTGGTCCATGATCATACTAAAATAAATAAATAAAATATACTTGCTATTAAAAGTTTGCTGAGGCCCCCTAGTGGGTCCAGGGCCCCTGATTGAGAACCACTGGTCTAGAAGTCCGTTGGCAGGTTCATAAGCGAGTACAATATTTTGATACATTTTTGTTCTGCTCAATCATTATATGCTTATAGTTTATCATTAATGGAGATAGCAATTCATAAATCTAAATCGATTTTTTTTATAACTGATGGGTACGGTGAGTAGCCTACACACAATATGACTGCGTTATTCATAGCGTAGAAATAATCAGCCGTGCCATGCCACGGCTAAACTGCCTGAATATCCTCCGGTTTTCCAATAAACATTCAAACATTACAAATGTGCGATATTGGTGATAAATTGAATAGCCAGTGTCACAAAGCAGCATTTTCCTTCATGCAAATTTCATTTGATCAAGGAATGTAATTGCAATAAGTATGTTTTAGAGCTGGAGAATAGGGCCGCTAATGGTCGTTATCTTATCACAGCGAGGGTCATATGTTCACTGAGCGTGTGCTTATTGGAGGTGTTGTAAGTTAACACGCGCGATTTCCTCCCTACCGGGAATCCGCTCGTGATGGAGTAAACACGCTAATCTGCTCAGCATTATCTCCCGCGGACAGAGCGCGACAGTCGTGTCAGACCGACCGTTCTTCAAATAACATGCACTATTAAGCAATTTAAGATATAGTCCTTGATAATGCAGAGGAATCTGTGGACATCAGTTCAGGGGTTTTGCACCGTGTTATTTAGTGCCTCATTTGAAAGAGAAATAAATAGGAAAATATATAGACGAGGCACTAATATTTTGTTCCAACTTCTGCAACTCAGTAGATTTGAATTACGTATCTCAAAATGTTATATAGCCTAATACCGTTTTATCTGCTACAAATAACGGTTTCAATAAACTGTTTAATTTCATTTCGAGTACAAATATAGGCTATATAATAAATTATTGCATATAAATTGTCAATTTAAACAATTAAATAAAAATATTAACATATAAGAAACATAAATAAAGTATTTGACTATATAATAGCAAAGTTTTACAGTCATCCTCACAGTTCTCAAAAACAGCCTAATTTGTTTGTACAATTTTGTATATATTAGCGAGTCCAGTAAATATAATAAAAAGTATTACACGCTCCGCTCATATGATGTTTTTGTTTATATTTTAACATAGATTAAAAAACAAAAAACAATTCGGGTGAAGGTTATATGAGAAACGAGAAACTGCATATTCAGATGATACACATTTAACACCTATTAAAATGATCGTAAATTAATAAATTAAACAACTAGATTGGACATAGATCATAAACTAGATAAATTATACTCTATTATCTGTAAATTATTTAGGCCTATATTTTCACAGAGACTTATGACTACTTCAGTCACCTCAGGATGCTGGTGCACACATGATTTCACCCCCGTAGATAATTTCTAATCGGTTGCAAATTGGTTGCACCTCCCGGTTTTACAGATTGAAAAACTAATTGTTTGACAGAAGTGTCTGGTGATTTGAAAGCTAGTTGTTATAATAGACTGCATTAAAAAAATCTAAATAAGAACGAAGCTCACCTGCTTGAACTCAAAATATGAGTTTGAAGAAGCGATGAAGTCGTTGTTCCGCTCATCCACACAGGCGTATTTTACGCATAAATTATACTACTTTACAACCATAGAGTAAAAAAAAATCCATATTTTCCTCTAAAAAGAGGAAATAAAGATGCACATGAATTTACAGCTAAATTATATGTGTCTTTGTTGACAGAATTAATCTGATTGATTCATGTGGGTAGCTCTTTAAAAATGCAGGCTGGAACTAAATTATTTGTTTCTGAAGTCAGCAAATATGTTAATCAAATTAATTCTCAATACACAGATCGGCGGTTTTCACGCCATTGTGTGCTAACCCTAAGCCCAGCCAATCTCTTATTGGAGAAGTCATTCACAAATCCTTCAATGACGTCAGCGGGGTATAAAACTGAGCAGGAGGTTCAGCTCAGCCACAAACGAGTCACTGAATCCGTTGCGCTCGGTCACTCTTTCCAAACGGAAAAACGCTCTGAGAATAGTTTTTTTTGCGACTATGAGGGAAACCTGTGATTTTTAAAAGGACTACAAGAATATTTAAGTACTGTTGGCACAAAGTCTTAAACATCTTTTCGCTTGTGATGCCCGCTGGGATGTTTAGTATCGACAGCATCTTGGCAGGGAGACCCAGCTGCAAGGACTCGGTTCTGCTCCATCGGAATGCTCCGGTTGTGTTCTCCAACTTGACGGAATCCTTGTACACAGCAGCTGGCGATTTTAACGGACTGTATTCACACACCGGACCTCCAGCTCCTAACTTACAGTCTGTAAATGGAACCAGGATAGGCTACAACAACTACTACTATGGACAACTTCATGTCCAGGGGCCGACTGGACCAGCTTGCTGTGGCGCAATACCAACTCTCGGCTCGCAACAGTGCCCGTGTATTCCTACAGGTATGCTACTTTTATTTCTTTCTTTGTATGGTTGACTTATTTATAATTGTATACGTTGATTATTGAGGTGAATGTTTCAGTAATCTATTAGTAAATTGCATGGTTAATTGTTTGTAGTACATCTTAAAAATAAAGGTGCCAATTACATCCAAAGGGGGTTTTCAGTCAAATGTCATTTTAAGGTTATTAAGATTTTTTAATATTATTATTATGAAAGATATCAAATCAAACCAGCACAATTATCTGACGAACCTATGAAGTGGCCAAACATTTAATCTCCAAAAAAAAAAAAAACATAACAAAACACCAAATACCCCAAAATGGTTATTGATAATAGGACTTTTTGAAGAACTGTTTTACTTTGAAGAACTTTACTTTTATAAGTATATTGCATTTGAAATATTATATTTATTGAGTGTACTCAAATACATTGATTTGATTTTCAGGCTATGACAGCGCCGGTTCAGTACTTATTTCTCCAGTCCCACATCAGATGATGTCGTACATGAACGTGGGCACCTTATCCAGAACCGAACTACAGCTACTTAACCAGTTACACTGTCGGCGCAAGAGACGACACCGAACCATTTTTACCGACGAGCAACTGGAGGCATTGGAGAACCTTTTCCAAGAAACAAAATACCCTGATGTTGGCACACGAGAGCAACTGGCACGAAAGGTGCACCTACGCGAAGAGAAAGTAGAGGTGAGTGAGATCAATTTATCGTTCACACTGTAAATGACAGCGTTCACGTTATTTTAAATGTTATATATACAAAAGAGACGGCTGGAGTTCCAATAGCTAATGCAATACGTGTAGGCCTGCTTAACCTACAATTATTTTTTGAAGCTGCCTATAATTTCACCGTGTAATGCCATTGCTGTGTTAATTATTTAGAGTGGCCAAAGTGGAAAGTTAGTTCCATTTTTAGTGAACAATTTATTAATCGAAGGCCACACAATTTATACAAATGGTATTTTAGTTATATCAGTGTTAAAGAAATAAATCCACAAAAACTGTATGTGATGCATTCAAAAAATAATAATGATAACTTTGACTGATAGTGACAAGTTATAAATATAAATAAATTACCTATAAAATAGGCTGAATACATATAGGCTACAAGATTTTTTATTAGCAACTACAAAACTTGCATCTAACCTCAGAATGCGCTTAGAAGTCGTGTTCCTTTGAATTAGCAACAGCTCGCCTTCCATCAAATCAATGTTGGCACTGTCACTATTTAAAAATTTATTCTACATGTACATATTACAAAATCGTTAAGTATGTTGTCTAAGATATCTGACGAGTAGGTCACGGTGTCGGGCGCCAAAGTAGGCCACAATTTGGGCTGCGCGAGACGACTGACTAAATGACTGACATAGATTTCTCACAACCTAAAAGTCGATGAATATTTCGCACATTAGCAAATCAACTCGGCCTTTCAATTGACGTGTTTTCTTTCTCTCCATATCATTGAAATTAAGCATTTTACTTTTTTTTTCTTTGCTTAGGTTTGGTTCAAAAACAGACGAGCAAAATGGAGAAGACAGAAAAGGTCGTCGTCAGAGGAATCAGAAAACTCACAGAAATGGAACAAATCCACGAAAACAACAGAGAAAATCGAGGAGGGCAAAAGTGACGTGGATTCTGACAGCTGATATATAGAATATGAGACCGGAAAATCTTGCACAAATATGATTTGGACTTTATGTACATATTGTAAAGTACCATGTGAGTAGGAGTGAAAATGTGTTGTCATGCTGTTGCACAGATGTATAGTAAATGTTACCTTTAACAATTATATTGTTATTTATATTAATTTAAATTTACACAGACAAATTAATGTGGATTCTGGCCATAGTAATATTACCTGATGTATACAGATTTTTTTTTAAAGTCTTGTCGTATTAAGATAAATAGCCTACCTAAACAAGATGCTCTGGGGCTGTAACTGAAGACATGTACGATGGCAGGACGATACATTTTAACATTGATTTAGCTGTTTTATGCCGCCTGAAAACAAAAAAGAACATAAGCAAATATTAAAGTAATATCTAAAATGTTCGATTTTCGTATTTATTTAAAATATTGCAACTATTCTGTAGGAGCATTTCAA
Source organism: Enteromius radiatus (assembly GCA_032357445.1). Taxonomy (NCBI): domain Eukaryota; kingdom Metazoa; phylum Chordata; class Actinopteri; order Cypriniformes; family Cyprinidae; genus Enteromius; species Enteromius radiatus. Next base: position 5,393,350 of record JAUCMS010000031.1, on the reverse strand, counting down.
TTCGTCGAGTCCTCTTAGAATTTGATGGTTATCAGCAGTTGTTGAACCGAGACTATTTGTAATTTAGTTGTGCAATAGGATCTAAAATAATTCAATTGAAAAAAAAATCATAGTATGTAGAGATATACATAATTTATGGCGAGCTAATTCTCCTTATTATTCTATATTATCTGACTGTAATTTACCATTAGGTAAATAATAGATGGTACACTGATTGGGAACAAGTTTATTAGAAAATTTTGCTTCAAATAAAAATGTTTTTAAATCTATTTTGAAGCAATTATAATAAAATGAACAGAGCTGATAAATAGCCTAAATGAATGGCCACAATTATCAGAGGAATGACACGAAGTAGTGTTGTGTGTTAATGGTGTAAAAAGCACGGAATTCAACTGCTCTTTTTAATTAACCAGACAGAACCACTTTTTTTTTCAATAATTTCCCTCTTGGATATTTAAATGTATATAAATTATTCACATGTCTATCCCTATTTATAACTGTGCCGAAAAAAAATATTGAAAAGTGAAATAGTTATATCAAACGCGACATTTCTGACAAAAAATGACATCATTGGCCACATTATCTGTTGTTATTGTACCTGATGTTCAAAGATAATTATTAACCTATAATAAAATGTGGTGAATTAATAAATTAAGCCAGCATAATAGTTTGTTTTATATTATACACGCGAATGATTAAAAGTAACATTGTGTTTACGATGTCATGCGTTTATGCGTCAGCGGTCTTCAAGATGCTCACACTTCCGCTATGTGTAGCTCTCAGTACGCGCGTGTATATATATATATATATATATTTTATTTTTTTTTCCTTTATCTTTCTTTGAGCCATTTAATCACACTGAAGAAACCCGGAATTACAACTATGGCAGTGTGTTAACGTGTCGTTTCAACAAGTTGATAAAATGATAGCCTATGTCTGTGATTTTTAATTTAAGCCAAGTTTAGCCAAGTGGCAGGATTAGGGCCCATTACTTCACCTAAATGTCTCACAATGCTGTCCAATGGCACTTGCTTTGTACAATTTAATGTTGAGATAAATTCTTTTTTTTTTTTTAACCAAAAAAAGTTCAAATGTTGGCAGTGCCTTTTTTATGTTATTATAATAATAATAATAATTATCATTATAATTATTGGCACTATTAAAATGTCTTTCTCTGCCTCGAAAACAAGCTAATGATTTCCATGAAATAGAGAAGTCAAAATTCATTAACTAAACAAGCATTTCAGTTTCTGTGCTCTCGCATGCTAATGGGCCATAACATCTATCCACATGAGGGTGTGCAAAAGGAATTAAATGAAAACTACAAATACAGATGTGCATGTTTTCCTGTGTGTGAGGAACAGACAGGTATACTGCATACATATTTAAATGAATAATTACAGCTTAGTCTCTTTTAAAGGTATAAGCTACTTAAATATGATTTGTGAGCCTGGCAACATGCCAGTGTCTTGCCTGTAAGAGTACACTTTTTTTAAGTTATATTGAAAATGTTCTCTTGATGAAACACAGATCTCGAGTCTTGAAAAGCAACAGTGTGAGCCGAATATTTATTTGTGTTTATGTGCTTATGCATTTGGGCTATTTATCATCAAAAATAAACATCCATACCCGTCTGTAAGTATATTGACTCAGGCCAGCGTGTTTTTCCAGACATGAAGCTGATTAAGTGAGATGTTTTTTACTGAACACCCCAGCCATCGAAGACATTGGTAGTTTCTTAACAATTTGTTATTCCTTCACAGTAAATAGTTAGTGGAGTGATTTTAAATCACAGTCTGCCTCTTTGTGTACATTCAGTCTCCAGTTTTTCCTCTCCTCTCTTCTCTTTTTTTTTTTTTTAGCACACTATTCTAAACCACACTGAAAAAATAATACTATTAAACGTCTTCGGTGGCTTTTTAAAAACAGATTAAAGTAGGGTAGTTCAGGTACTTAAAGATTTGGCAATAACACAAACCAAGAAACAAAGCATGTTGCACTAATAATCCTTCACATGTCTAGTGTGATTTATAAAGTGTTTCTTTACTGAGTGCCAGTGAGATATACAAAGCACAGGACTGAGTCCATTAATCTCTGCTTTTCGTATTTTCCCCTTTTTTTAGGCTGTAATTTAGTATTACAAAAATTTAATACACACTGTTTTTTTTCAAACCATTATTTCTTTGACCTTTTTGTGCTTAGTTCCCGGCACTTGGAAAAACATAGGTGGAGTCCAAGAAAAATTAAGCAGCGAGTCAAGTCCAGAAGTAGATAAATCTTTAGTGCTTGTTTTCTAAGAAATGCTGCATATTTGCAGTTGTACATACGCTTTACGTTTCCCCTACATTTTCCCTCTTACATAATTAATATTTTTTGATCTTAAAAAAAAACGTGATGCATTCATTGAGAAAATGAATGATGTTCTAAATTTCTATTAAATTTAGTTATTAATTGAATTAGACCGTGTGCTCTCACTTACCTTTTTTTCTTCGAGATTTCACCACATGAGTGACAGCTTTGGGTGGATTCCCCCATCTAAAGATAGAAACGGGTGTTGGCCATCCTCTGTGGTGCATTTTGAGAAACATAAAATGGCCTCCTAACACAGGAAGGAATGAAAGAAAGACAAATAATACATATTTTTACCGTCATAAACATTTTCCTGTATCATTACCATATTTCAGTGGGATGGCATGTGGTTTGTACTCTGTGAAACCCTAAAAAGCGCTACAATGTGACATCGTGTTTTAAAAATTACAAGTTAAAGAAACAAGCACACTTTTTTTATATAGTAAGCTTAGCACCTGAATAGGCTTTAGCAATTGCGGCCCTTCATTCTGTGGGTAATTACTAGCCCTGTCACCACATTCGTTCCAGCACGCTAGCTACCAACTGCATTCGGTTAGCGTCCCTCTTCACCCAAACCACACGGCCGCTGAAAAGCAAGGGGGACCCCAGGTCAGGACCGCCAGCTTGCAGCAGACACTTATCTCTCTGAGGTAAATCAGGTAATTGTACACTAAAGCCAAATGTTCTTCAGTTTTACAGGGCTCAGATCACATCTTTATGTTCTTGGGGCCCTTAAGGTTCAGCTCTTTAGAGAAGGCATAACGTTTTCCCTGACGCGTCCTGCCAAAGCAAACAAACACTAGCAATATGAATGAGCTGTATCTATGGAGAATGTATGCATATGTGTGTGTGTGTGTACATTCGTTTGTATGGCCGTACTCTGGGGAACCACGCTCGTTTGCTGGGAAATCAGGAAAGGCCCATCATACGGCACTGCCCTGGCTTCAGTGCTGATTAGCGGTGTGCGCTAACCTCAGTCCTCCAGCAGGGTCTGCCTCTGGTGTGGGGTGAGCAGGGCACCCGCCTGTGGGTTAGTGGGAGGAGGAGGAGGAGTGCACACTTTTGACCCGCTGCGAAACTTTTGGCCCTTTTTCAAAACGGCCCCTGGGGAATGGCAGGAGTGCAAGTCCACAGTGAACAGGCGTAGGGTAGGTTCGCAGCACACCGGGAACACACGGCCTACGACACTCTCCAGATAGTTTAAGACCTCTAATGCACTCGCAAGGACGCTCATATTAGCATGCGTGTTGCTCCGCAACTTTCGGGGCAATTCACTCCCTCAAAAGCACGCCACTAATGACAGGCTGTTGCTGAAACCCAACAGGGAAGCCGTTGTTTTGTGACCTCATAATGCGCCCTTTGCCTTCCAGTTGGTGAGAGCTGAAAGTAAATAAAACAATGTGGGGATTAATGGCGGAATGATTCAAGCGCTCTGCTCGTCCACGACAGGGGAAGTCGCAGGCGTTTACAAGAGATAAATCAGAATTATTTGCTGTATCAACAACACGGGCAGCTCGGATTCTGGATGATAGATCATAACTGAAAATGAAAAGTTAAGCTTGGGCTTAAAATGTCATTTTCGGCGACGTGACAAAATAAAATAAGACAAAACCAAACACGCTGTTTGGGATATTATATTATTAAAGAGGTCTGTGCCGGTACAGTGTAAACATATTGAAGACGTAGAGGACAAATGATTGAAGAAATGATTTCCTAGAGTCGTTCTTTCTAACCAGAAAATTACATAGCGCATATCATTTTACATCTGAAAAGAATGGCAGTTTCAGAGGACAATTCCTGTATATAATAAAACATAAGAATATGTGCCTTGAATGCAAGGGATATATAATTTTCTATCTTTAGTTTTCAAGCCGCAAGGAATTTAAACAAGTATATCAAGAACTGTTTGAAATAACATGAGGAAACATGAATTTAGCAGAAAACCCAACGGCACAATGATGTACGACACTCTGATAGATGAAGCGCAAACAAAGATTTAAAGCAATGCATTTTCACAACAAATGAATTATCAATAAATCACAATGACAGATTTACATTACCGTGACAAATGATCTGCTCTGCGAGCGTTTGCTAACTTTTCGGGCCCCGTGTGCTTTTCCCAGAGACAGTCCTATAATAAAACCAAGAAAAGCAATATGTTATCTATCAAAAGCAATTTGTTATCTAACATGCAGAAGGTATTAAAAACCAAAAGATTAGTTCCACAAGATCTGCAAAACAAATAAAACGTGCAATGAAAATAATACCTAATATTGCAGATCATGTAACACTGTTTCAATGAAAGAAAGCATTGATGTAAGGTTCAGTGGGGTACGATTCAAAACATTCAATCAACACATCTCAAAGACCTAGCATAATTATGAACACATTTAAACTGGACTTTTCACATTCAACATGCTCAGGAGTCCTGAGCTGCCCTCTAGTGGATGCAGAGAATGCAAATCCTACCTGTACATTGGTGAAAAAAATTAATACTAATGTATAATGTATATTTAATAAATAGGTCTGCAAATATAAAATGGTCATCTTAATTAATCTCATGATCTTGGCCAATCGTTGGAAAGTGGAATCAGCTGTAAAATAAATAAATAAATAACTAAAATATGTCAGAAAGTATTATTGCGTGAAATGTTATATTTTATAAAGTTGACATTCGAACTATGACAACCTTAAAAAATACATTTTGTAAAATTCCATCAAATTTTCCACAGACCCCCTTGCGGCTCCCAGGGGTTCCCACACAGGCCCCTGCTCTATTTTATTACAAAATCAAACTGCGATATGTTAGCTGCGCAACAGCAGCTTTATCTAATAAAAAAGCATTCGTTTTTGAAACACAAACTACCCAGGTATCCTGCGCACCGTAATTAGCCTATGATTAAAGAAGCCTGGTGATGATTGTCATCTGATGCCAATTACAAATAGTGAATTTACAGTGAACGACTACAATGAAACAAAACACCAGGAGGCAGAGATAGTGTCCATGCTCCCTCCCCCAAGTCCTGCTATTTTCCCCAATTAATTCCCTGACAGACGATATCCACCGTGCACCGTACTTTCCACAAAACATATCTTAGGTTAAACATGCAATCAAAGCACCAGCTCCACGAGAGGAGGATAGACCTCTTTTGGCAGCCTTACTCAGAATCCCTTCAGTCATAACAAATCTGCCCCGTGGCCGCTGATGGACAGCTGGTTTACAGCCAATGTCAGGCATTAACAGATTTGATCCGTATTCGAAAAAGGAGGCCTGGGAGCAGCAGAGGAGTGGTGGGTGGTGGGCGTCTCACGCCAGGGCCTCTGCGTGATTCATGGCCCAGGGAGGGTTTCCACTCACATCCACTGATTTAGGGAATTTTTTTACTTTTTTCTTTCACTGTTGTATCAGTAAACAGTATATGTTGTTAATACACATAGGTATACACGTGAATGCAAATAATTAGTCTACAGATAAAACAGGAGAACATCCACATAGACGCCATACTGAATTTTATGTGATTACAAAAAAAGAGGCGGTGAACCTACAATGTCACGCACTATAAAGTTTTCACACCCTTCAAAGTCTTTTTGTGTAGATTATTAGTTGTTTTTGTTTTCTCAGAAAGACATTTTTTCAGTTTAGCAATCGGTATGTTGTTAAATAACAGTACAGTCCAGTAAACGAACTGTAATTGCCTCATTTTCGTTCATTTAAAAATAAATAAATAAATAAATAAAATGTAATGCTACCATTCGATAATAGACTAAGGTCTACTTCAAGCTTAGAGATATATAAAGTACCTCTTCAAAGTTTCTTTAAAACCAAACAATTCAAGTGGCTAACTTGAACATTACCGGTGGACATCCTCACGCGCCTGAACGCGCGGGTTGGATTTTCCCGCGAAATATCGTGGTATTTGATTTCACTGCAGCTTTAGAACCGAACGTATGCACGCGCGCATTCGCTTTTTGTGTTTAACTACGAGTCAAAGAGAGTCGGTGGGTGGGATTCGGTGCCGATGGCTTTACACTTCTCTGCCTTGAATTTAACATGCATAATCTGAGACTCGCGAGGGCCCTGTAGCAGAAGCGGGAAGCTCTCATTAAAGAACCTGTGTGATGTTTTATGAACTATGAAATTCACTTAAGACCCAAGGGGGGAAAAAGAGCTGCACTAGAGTAAATATTTATCAGCGTTATGGGTTGACTCGAGCGGGAGGGTCAGGAGAGCGGGCTGCAGGAGGAATCCGAGGATACGACAAGAGGGAGCGAAAGAGAAAGCGATACACTAGCGGTTCTCAAACTGCTCTGATTACAGTCTCACTCTCTTGACCCCGCGAAGGCAACGGTGTTGGCAGCTCCCGCAAACTAATCTTCCGTTGCTAAGTGAGTAATTGAATGTGAGAGCTTATGTATTTTTGTAATGAGCTGACAGCATATTTCCACTCTGTGCCCAAAAGGTTACTCTAATCAACATGGTCACGCTGTTTCTCTCAGAGTGACAGCGCCGCGCCAACAACATGACAAAGCGTCCAGCCGCGCGGCTCGCGCAGATGTCGGCCGTGAGAGACTCTCTGTTCCCGTGCAGAGCGTGGACCTTTGGCACGAAATCAATGTCAGTGCACTGTATTTTTCTCGCGACAGAAATTAACAGTTTGTCTTCATTTCTGTGTGGAGCACATGGAGCTAGTAATAGGGGGTTGTTGTGTGACACCCACATAAAATTGAACTTTTTTTCTGGCCCCAAAATACAATCAAATGACAAACTCATGCATTTCCTTTTGGATATTGATACCTGGTGTAGGCCTATATTGAAAATGTTAATAGACCACAGACCTTTAAATTGGCTTTTTATTTCTCACTATGTGCAAATAATTGTAATAGAGCATTTGCATGCATACTTAAAACAAGAAAATGTTTCTGTTTATTTAATCAACTTATAACCTCTAAACCTACTAAATATTTTATAAGAGTGCCTGATTTTTCTGATTTTAGTTTAGAAACAAGGAACATCTTTGAGCTGTAAGCGTAGTACAAGTATATCTGACAAATCGGTCTCTTAATGTAAAATTTGAGAAAACAATTTAGAAAGTAGTATAGGCATTCTGCATTTTTACATAAAGAGTGCTTTGTGTTATTTTCTTAGGCCTCTAATCGACATAACATAAAGGAACACATAACAAAACTGGATATCCTCAACTTGTTATTGATTTATTGATTGACTGATAGACTGCATGTCTCAGAACATATACTATCACTTAAACACACTCTGATAACTCATGGTAAATTGGTGGCAAATGTTTATGAATTTGCATGATATTATTTGTTTGTGCTCATAGAATCTACTTAAAGCTTGCAGATTATTATGTTTTAATTGCATGAATTGTATGAATTAACCAACAATTCAACAAAATGTAAAATAGTTACATTTTCACATGCGAATTTCAGAAATTCTCAAATCTGTAACATTTTAGAAATGTTTATTTTTTTAAATATAAAAAATATTATGCAAACCCCCATGCAACCTCATGCATCATTTTGCAACGCAGAGTTACAAGTAGGCAAAAGCAGCAACCTGTTAAGATTTTATTTTCTCCCATAATACCACATAACAGCAAACGCCAACACAGCACTGGTATTTGTTGTTATTTAGTGTTGTGTGTGAAAATAAAACCTAAGTGCCTTTTACCCCAGGGGGCTTTTAGCCCTGTTGTACCCTGCTGAAGGAGAGTGCACACATATTTCACTGCAACAGTAATGAGAGAGTGTATTGCTTGTGGGATTAACGGATACTTTGACCGAATGTGGAATCTGTGAGTGAAAACACACATGATATAAGCTGGATTCTGTCTTTTGCATCTGTAACTTTAGCTGACGGGTTTGTGGGAAATCAGCGCAGACCGTGAAGCTCTGCATCGAAAGGCTATCTGGTGCTCTCACTTCGAGCGGGCCTTTAACCACAAATACTTCCCCTTTCATTGTCCACTGGAGGATATAGGAGCATATGGAAGATTATTTTCAGTGACATACGGAGGTGTTCCATTTAAAATGCCAAGACAATTTCATTCCGACTTTTGAGATTGTATTTTGAACCCTTCTGAACTACTTTACCCATAACAAATTCCAAACATGTGACATAGAAGAACTTGCATTATCCGGTGTTAGGACGGACACTAACGACTCAGTTGCACATATAGGGGATATTCATTACAGGAACCTAACGAAAAAGAAAAGCATATAGGTTACTTAGTGTACACCGCTGTTTTTTCCTGGATAAATGCAATCAAATGCATATTGTTGAACTGACCTTGTGTCTCGAAGCCTTTCCCTGGGACTCTTTCCGTCTATCTGCAGCGCACGAATCGTCCACACATAACGATATGTAATGTAATCAAAGTCAGCACTGTGTTTTATACAACTAATCAGCCTCAAACGATCTGCGAGCGAGAGAGACGGCCCGAGTGGTGTGGTACTCATCAGCTTCAATGTATTCGTTGTTTGGATTGCTGTGTTTGTATAAACCAGATTGGTTTGCACTTAACCCTGTAATATATGCAAAACAATCCTCTAGATAGTACTCTTAAGCTTTGCCAGTTACCACTCTGGCAGCTGCAGTAAACTTGGCTGTGTAAGAAAAATAGTGTGTAATAAATTATGACATGAACCAGCACACGTCACACGGGCAGGCCGGCCTTCAGCTCTGATCAGCAGTCAGGATATTAAAAATGGCACTGCAATGCACAGATGCAGGTCAAAGGGTCATGGTCTTTGGGAGACACAGAAGGACTGAGCTCCCATAAAAACGTATTTAAATAAACAGAGAGGAGGTGTGGTGAAGGGGCTTCGGCCCTGATGATATATATTCAGTATGAAAACTTGCATATACAAATGACTGGGGGTGAAGAACAGTGTATTAGAAATCAGATAATTCATGAGCTCTGTGGCAAGAAACAAAAACAGTTGGCCAAGAATCTTCACCGAATTACTCCCTTTGTAGTCTTGAGGCTCAACTGTATGTAAAACAGATGTAAAAAAAAGGGCCTATTTTCTGTTTTATTTAGTTTTGCAGTTTTACTTGATACACAAAATAAACATGACCTGTTTCTTTATTCATCAACCGATATGCTTCATTTCGGATGGGACACTGCCCAGTCACACAGCCTAACATTAGATGGGATCTCCATTTTGGAACAAGTAGCCCTGTGGTTTTCACAGTCCACTGACACAGAGAAATGCTGGATTCCCTTGTGGTCCCTCATATTTTCTTCACTGAAATGTAAGAAGGGGCCGGCCCAGAGATCATGCAAATGAATTCATAATCAAATCTGTCTGTTTCACAGAGTTCAGGTACACCCTCAAGCAAACTCTGTCAATGGGCCCTCAGTAAACCAAAGGTAATCCATGGTCTTTACACCCAACCGATGCTTATTAACTCGCATTTTCTTTCCTGAATAATGGCCGCAGCTGCAAGCAATACAAACAGTCTTAAGATATTACTCAATCACTTGTCTTAGCCATTCAGCCATTCTATCGATCTATCTATTTAATTTATAAACACATGTGCGATATAGCACATAATGTATGTTTAGAAATTAAATTCATCTAAGGTATATATCACGTATAGCCTACATGATAGTTTTAGGTAGAAAATCATGTCTCTTTGGATTATAATGGGGAAGCGCACAAGAAATAACTGATTTGTGTCAGCTTTCAAATTGTAGGTAATACAAATTGTAATACAAAGCAATTGTAATACAGAAATCAAACAATAAATAGTTTTAATGTGATATAACAGATATCTGGCCTACGCCTACCTGACTCTTACTTAGCCTATTGAAATGCTAGCTACTGCGCTATTCCTCTTTACTTCCTTTTTTAAAAATAGGCTAATAATAATTATAGTAATTATATTAAACATTTATGTTAAGAAAACTACAGTACAACTTACTGAATTGTCTCATGTAATCGCCCAATCGGTGTTAACCTCAGAAAGCCGTCGATGAAACAGATTTTGAATGTCATATGACGTTATTTACATTGTTACAATGTCTACATTCATTGAAGAGCATAACGGCGATTTAAACACATACGCTGTACTCTTAATTGACCTGTTATTAATACATTTTTTTCGTTGCATGTTTAAATAAAATAATTCTACCAAATGAAGAAAAAAAACTCTAATCCTGATTACATCTCTCGACCACGAGATGGCAGCAGTAAAAAGTGAGTGAAAACGCATCTGCGGCTCAAGTTTATCTGATCCGCTGCTTTAATTAATCTCTTACGAGGAGCTAGATTGTCACTAATTATTGCTAATTGTATTGAAATAATATCACTTATGTATTAAGCTGAAATCACAACTTGTATCATGTTGCACGGTTCGTAATTACAACACTGTATGAACCCCGCAGTACTAAGGGTAAGGATACGCACCAACATCTGTATGCTTACTCATACTTGAAATAAACAAACACGTCACTGCATATAACATATCCAGTACCTTGTATCTGCGGACCGAGTATAGAGTTATGCAATGGGTTTGGCACTCTGGTTTTCATATACGTGGTGTTATCTGAGTAAGCAATAAATGTCATGTTTACACAGAAGTTAATTGTTGGACTGGTTGTTCTCATCTGACATCACTGATGTGTTGCACATGTGACTGTGTTCTGCAAGAAGATGCGGAATGGAAGAATATGAAGTTGTTGAGTTGCTAGGTAACCTCAGGCCAAGAGCACAATGAACTGAACCTCCAGAATATTTATGCCTCAGGAAGTTGAAACATCTGGTGGCGTTTGTGAAGTGCTGATTGGCTTCAGAGTAGCTGTAGCAAACCTCTTTGACTCTAGTCTGGTGCGGTGTGCTGTCTCATACAGGTGGCAGTTGTTTCTACGAAATAGGGTAGATCTAATTAAAGATCCTGTCATTGGAGGATAATGGGTTTCGCACTAATTAAGAACTGTTGTGGCTGCTGCTGATGATGATGTGTAATCTCTGTGGCTCTTGCTTAGCACAGCTTTCAAACATAGAGCTGGAATGTATAGTTTAAAGTGTCAATCAAACAAGAATTTAAATGCTTAGGGAAAACTGCTTTTTGCAAATTGAGAAATTTCTCACACAAGTTTATTTACAATTTGCTGTTAGAACGTTGCATTAGTGTAAAAAAAAATGTACAAAAATGAATATGATAATGAAGTTGTATTTAAATAAACAGATTTTATTAGTAGACAAATTTGCTAACTTATTTACAACACGAGATCCAATTATTTTTATTAGATAATGTTTTATAAGATAAATAAAATAAATGTTTATTTATAAAAATGTAATTGTTTATTATTTATATCTATCCATCTATTAAAAAATTAGTGCTGGGCAATGATTAATCGCGATTAATCGCAACCAAAATAAAAGTTTTTCTTTACATAATATATGC
>JAUCMS010000031.1:5365158-5381468 GCA_032357445.1 Enteromius radiatus | reverse complement strand
TACAAATATATTATGTAAAGAAAAACTTTTATTTTGGATGCGATTAATCGCGATTAATCATTGCCCAGCACTATAAAAAATATATATTATTTTAAATGATATACCTTTTAAATATTATTTATAGCAGAGCAATGTCTAGATCATGAATTAAAAAGACTTAATTTATGCACAGAAATAATTCTCTTAAATCATTTTGTATTATGTATTACTTTAAGTAATACATCTGTTTTAATTTTGAATTTACATATAGTCAATAATTAATTTACTTGGGTTTACTGTTTTCATGTATTCTGCAGCACTTGGTATGAGTATAAGTTTCCTCATTTTTAAACATACAAATTTACAGATTAGATTTCACTTCATAATTGATAAATAGCTTGGTATCAGAAATACATAGCGATCACTTAATCACAATGTATACATAAATTGAATTCTATCTAATTACCTACTTGTTTTTTATATATATATAACTTTGAATCCTATTAAAGTAGCATGGTGTGAAATAAATCACTCATTACAGCAAAGCTAGAGCACTGTGCATGTTAGGTTTTCTCTTCACACTAGGTGGCACTGTGGAGTCATTCTGTGATCGTATCTTGACCTGTTTATTTCGGTACCCACTAAGGTCATCACAGAGCTATAGTGGTTCATTCATACTTTTTATTGTACATTTGCTGTGACCTGATGTTCAGTGTGATACTGAAGTCTGCCCAAGGGCAAAAAGATATACAGGCAACCCAGCAAGCGAACAAACAACTAGCATGTACTATCCGCCCCCACATTCAGGAACGTTAGCATGACACAGCAGTGCTCCGTCTCTCTGATAGAAGGTTTCTTCACATTCCACTTTCATTCACTTTAATTGGCGCTGTCTCCGGGTGGGACGGGGGAGCCACTCTTGTTTAGCCCTGTCACAGAGTTGCAGCACAGCGTGCTGTGCTCATTTCCCACACAACACACTTTCAATTAGTGGCCTGCCTTTCATAGCATGGAGAGGAGGCAAGAGCACTAACAAGTAACCGGCTAGCTAATGAGTAAGTGCGGAAATGCAGTGACATGTGAAGGAGATGCCCAAGAGACATCGGTCGCGCAAACGCAATGGGACATTGACAGAGGTGGATGCTGGGCAAAGCAAAATCGCTGTTTTGTAAAGATATACCTACGTTTAGTTTTAGTGATAGATTCATGGTAATAGCAAAACATGACAAATCTATGTGAAATAGGAGCCTGATTCAGTTTAAGATGCACTCACTTTAGAAAAATGTGCTGGTTTACATTACCTGAGATCCATGTCAGTAGTCTAATAAAAGCAATATTAAATGTGCTATTAAATGTATAGTGGCGATGTAAATGTGTATTAAAATCAAATTAAAATCTATCCACATAAAATCTATTTAAATATTATGGTCATTGCCATGTTGAGATCACATGACCAGCTAAATAGAACAGTTATGTCAATAATATATCTAAAAACACCACAAAGAAATAATAACATTAAAAAATATATATTAATATATATTATGTATAAAATAATGAGATCACATGACCATTAAAACAGAACACACTTTATCAATGCACCGCTGTAAAAATAAAAATGCATTTAAAATGCTGATTTAAAAAGTAATAATACAAACAAACAGAATATATTTAAAAGTAGCACAACAACTCTTATATTGGATGATATAATAAAGTCACATATAAATAAAAAGAATAAAATATAGATTTTATGTATACACACTCAAAATAAATAATAATAGAAATGTATATTAAAATGAAATATGAATATGCATATATTATATGCATAGTTGTTATAGTCATTATGCATATTATATGCATAGTTAAATGTTATAGTCGTTATCATGTCAAAGAACACATTACACCCCTGTAAAAAATAAAATTTACTTACCATGCCTTCATTTATATAAATTACAGACTGAATTATATATATCTAAAAGCAGCTGAACAATTTTTATATTAGCTAATATACACAGATCCTGCACAGTTTATGGAGAACAATTTCATTATTTTCTTTAAGCTGTGGGGGGTAAAATCCTTTATTTTAGAAATTAAAAAAAAAACGTGGCATTCAGACTAAATAACTGCAGTTATGATTAACCAAGATGTGACAGTCTAACCAGAAGCATGGCTTGCAGTGTGGCTAATCATCAAGAAATCAGAAAATAAAAAAGTATGACATTTCATTATTTAATTAAACTCAGAGCCTCCTTCCATCTTTCCTTTGGTGCTTACAGGCACACAGATGTTTTCAGACATGTCCTCATTACTGTTTTGGTTTTCAGGGATTGTTTGTTGGACATGGGATCATCGATAAAAGGGTAGCGCACCATTTAAACTAAGGTTACCTAACTTCACCAAGAAAAAAGCAGTGAAACCGGTGGACAGAGTTATGATGTTTCAGCTTTAATTACCGCCCACTGAAAATGCACAGAGTAACCAAGAAATGATGCAACACTACAAGTAAACAAGGAGACGTTTGTATCTTCAAAAGGGCTCTGATCATACTGGATGCTCCAATGAAACATCATCGTCTTGCTTATGTTGTCAGGAGCTAGAATTTGTTCATGAAAGACAAAAGAGGTAAAAAAAAAAGAGAAACAATCCAAGATGCCTAATTCTAACAGTTTTATTCAGACAGGCTCATCAAATAAAATGTTTGCTGATTGCATCTGTGCCAGAAGCACGGAGAGCATTTTAAAACACGTCAAAAAATGAATTAGAGAGAATATAAGAACATTGTGGGTGTTATGAGAGCTTTAGCTTGGCCCAATTTAAAGATTTTCCTTCGCCGTAGAAAACCACATGCCACAAGTTTTTTTACATGCCTATTTTTCCTGTGTTGATGTATATGGGTGTGAGGGTGGATATAGATTCAGAAGCTTAAAAGAAGCAGACCTGCATGCTGGAATTTCCTCCTTCAGGGGTTACACTGTTTTTTTAAGACGTGGCTGTCTTGGAAGTACGGTACTGCGTATGTACTACAATGTATGTTTAAGGGTTTGAGATATCTACGGACGCCAGAGCAGAAAACATGGCTGTTCGCAAAAGGGATTTTGGATTATCTCTCTTTGGATGGGAGTACTTCAGTGCTGGTGAAATGACTTGCAAACAAAAAAGCACATAAATGCATTATGCCTTCTGGGCTGTCAGCCTTGAAAAGAGACAAATAGTGTTCTCATCAGTGCAATCATTTGCTTGCTCTTACTGCTGTTTGAATGTAATTAAGGGGCAATAATGGAGACAAACTGTTCTGTGAGTTGCCCATAGCCTTACTGACAGTCAAACTATTGTTTATGGAGATCTTTTATTCTAGATCCGTAGGGGCAAAGTCATTGCAGGTTAAAAGACTGTTGTCCATGCCCACATTGCTCTTTATCAATTCAAAAGAAGCCCGACACAACATATGCTCAGGGTAAAGCTACTGAAGCAGAGAATTCATCATAGAAAGGGCACATTGCCTGTCTCCTCTCAGCAGCTAGTCTGGGATTTAGATAGACCGAATACACTTGGCTGGTGAGAAACAATAGAGTATGCTTGACACTGGTCATAGTTCAGACTTTAAGCGGATTTGAGCGCAGAACACTGCGTGAATGGAAAAGCACAGCGTGCCAAACGTCTGATTTCTTCTGATGGAGTCTTGCAAATTTGGTTGCATGGGTTTCTGGGGCAGACCTGCCTTCTCTCTAATGAGCATTTGCTAAATGAAGGCTCATTAATCTCTGCTCAAACAACAATGTCATTTTTTGCTTCCTGCCTCCTTCTGAGTAGAGTTAACTAAGTTAAGTTGGCAGATTCTGCGCAACTTCATGGCTCTGCTGCTGATCTGTTGTTATTAATTGTTTATTTGGGATTCATGCCACTATTCAATAAGTCTTAAATCCTTCCCAGAGTCTTCCCAGAGCACGCTTCTCTAGCCAAGAGTAAACAAGACTAAGACACAAATCCATTTTCTGAATATGACAGAATGTATTTGTATCTATATCCAACAAAAAAAAAAGAGAATAATCTTGATTTGTTTTTACAATGGAGCTATTATTGTAAGGACTAAAATGCTCCAAATAAATATCTCAATTGGAAAACATGCCCAAACCAAACAAAATTGTAATCAGTTTGAGAGGGGTGCGATAAACCTTTCTATAAACCGAACATAATGACAATTCTGACATGTAAACATGTTAAGCCAATCAAGAGGTTGGGTCTTCATAATGTGAAAAATTTCAATTATACAGTAAAAACACATTGGACTGTAGAATGCTTGCTGTGTTATGAACCGCCATATCTTCTCTCATGAACGGAGCAGAAAGTGGATCTGAAAAGAAGCACGATTTTCTGCTTTTCAGCTTAGAAACAACACAATCGAGATTATTGCTCAATGAAAATAAACAAATTGACCAAAATCTGCCATGAATATTGTACAAAAACAATTGTTCTGAGTGATATCGTTGCGATCAGTGTTCATAAAGCAACGCTCCTTTGATTTATTGTTCAACTATTTTTAGTGGCATTACATTTTCAGAATGTACTGTTATTTTACCCTTTAATTCTTTAACATTAAGATATTAGGGCGGTATGATGATATGCATTGATCAGTGGAGTGAGGTTGAGGTCACAGAAGACGGCCATAAGATTTATATGATCATGTTCTCAGCATATGACTGACTTGAATTAATGAATCGTGCTTGAATTAATGAAAGGGATTCTAATCAAGTGCAGGCAGCTATTAAAAATATTAATGCAAATAAGCGCTTTTTCCTCTGGTGATTTATTGTTGTTAGCGTGTCTCAAAACTGAAAGCACATATCGGATTAGATTATGTCCCATGTAAACTGTCCAGTTTTAACTACGTTTATAAGTATCCTAAATATTGTTTTACATTTATACTCTACGAAGTAATACTGCAGGGAAATTATCACAAATCAGCAACATGAAAAAAGTCAAAAGCAGCAATCAAGAAGCTATGAGCTTTCACTAAACAGTAGAACCAAAACAGTTATTCCCTATCGTCAAATATCTCAGCTGCTTTCAATTCAGGGACTATAGACTTCAAAGGCAATGTCCATGTCCTAGCCTAGCCTACAGAAGGTTGCTTTTGCCAATTATGACAGCTTTCGTTGATGAGCGACAGTAATGTTTGTACTGGACTGGACTATTAAAAGTTAAATTCAACCATCTGAAGACAAAACAGGGTTCAAGTTGTTTAAATACAGTATGTTCACCTTGGTCTATTTATATGTATAATAATATCAACCATATATAAAATTGCATCTTAGTATTGAAATGGTCTTTTTTACATTTGTATTGTTAGACATTTGAGTAAGTACAGTAATTTACATTATATAGTCAAAATATAGTCCTCACTAGTGTGCAATGAATCTTGGGATAGTCTGGGCAATGAAGGATCTATTTGTTTTATTCTTCATGGCCCAAGATACGAAGGACACATTTCAAGGCTGTGTCTTAAGGAGCCTTTGAAATGAGACTTCATCACGCTGCTGTGACACATTTAGTCTTCGAAAGCAGTCTTTGAAGGTTGCAGCCTCTGAATTGGAACACAGATAGAATTACTAATTGTAATGGGTCCTACTGTTTTTTTTATCGTGGTGTGAGCTGTTTTTCAGTTGTGTTGAAGCAGTAATTATACTCTACTGTAAAAGGTGATGTGGTCAAACCATAACCAACAAAACATCAAAGAATCAGAGATTTTATTTCAAAACAGTCACACTAATACAATTAGGATCACTAGAGTTATTACATTCGAAAAAATATACTAAATTAACAGTAGTGTAGAATTACCATTTAAGGGTCACATGCTAGCCAAACACAGCTAATTTATATTGACATTATAAGAAGCATAGCGCATGTTATTAAGAATAATTATGAGTATGTCAGGACTATAAACTTGGGCAATGACACTGACCTTCAGCAGCTAGTCTAATATTCCACATGCTCATCTTTTGTTCCTTCTGTTTTTCCTTCTTTTCTCTTTAATATCAGTGTTTGGCTGGGTTGTGCTATTGTGCACTTGCTAGTCCACATATTTCAGCTGCCCACCTCTTTGATGACACAGGTAGAAAAAGATTAGTTCCCATTTACTAAGTCCCTCCAATCTGACTTTGATGAATGACCAGTACTTACCCAATCCTTATTGGTTCAAATTGAATGTAATCAAGATGAATGTTTCTTGCGGGTCCAATTATGTTCATGGTCTCTTGCTGGTTAAGATCCTCTTGCTTTACTACGAAAAAAGATCAATAAGTTATTTATTGTTTTCATACCACTTTCCAGAGGATGTAAGGATCTACAGTACAGACGCCCCCTCAAAAATATCCCTTATTCAGGCCTCTGATCAAATCACGCCTCTGCATAATGATTCAACATTCCACTTCGTTAGGTACTGCTAAAATCATAATGGCCTGGGAAAAAACCCAATCTTAAAATGGATGACTAAGCTCAAAATCACATATTAGGCTGGAAAATCCTATAAACATCTGGTAATATCGCTACACAGTACAATTCAGAGCTGTAATAAGCCCATGGACAGGCTTAAACTTAACAAAAATAAATAAATTAAAGCTCATGTTACTCACTATTTTTACTATGCTAAATCCAACCATGTCAGCAGTAATCTAATTAAAGGCTAGATTTACTTTTAAAGGCACGCTCAGAAAGTTTTTGTCTCACTGGCTTTTTTTTATCGACATGTTCTTGGACTTCATATTGACACCAATCTGAGTTCATTTCTTTCTTTATTTTTGAGAGCACGCATTCATTACTGTACATTTTAATGGAGAAAATGGACAAATAGTCAATCTGAATGATTTTTTTTACTTGTCCTGGCATTTATCCTGTAGGTCACTGAAGTTTGTGTTTAATTTCTCAAGTAAAGGACTGCTTTTTATACACTTCTGTTCAAAAGTTTGGGGTCAGTAATTGTTTTAATTTTTTTTTAAGAAGTCTCTTATGCTCACCAAAACTATATTTAATAGATTAAATTATATAGCAAACACAGTACCTTTATACAATTTTTTTCATGATTTTTTGATGAATAAAATATTCAAATGTACTTTCTGAATAACAATATTAATATCTTTAATAATATCTATATCTACCCCAGATTTCTGAATTTTAATGTAGTTATATAGGCCTAGGTATATATAATACAGTACTGTTATTATTATTTTGTGATTTCTATTAGTAGTAGTAATAAGTTTTGCAAATTTCAATGGATAGTTGTGACCTCATCATGGACTGCTAAAATAAAACGTCTTTTTCTAGAAGACTAATGTGATCTCACAGCCTGTGTACATCATTTTATTTATTAAAAAAAAAAACACACATAAAATAAAAATATTAGGATGAAATATCAGTCAGCCCTGATTGTATTCAGTTCAATTATTCAGTTACACTTCATTGAATGCAATTAAATAATTTAATTTAATACACACACAAATTAGAAAAAATAAGAAGCTTAACATCCTATATGGGCAATGTAGTGATATTTTGGGAGGCACAGAGTAAATGTCAGGACAATAAACCTGGCCTCTGACACTCACCTGTGTTGTCTGTGAAGCATGTGACGTTATCTCGCTTTCACTTGTCTGTGGTTCAGTCCATGGTGGCTCAGGCACTTGGTTGGGAACAGCGGCTTTGAATCAGGCGCTGTGCCTCTGCATTCAAATGGAGAGCTTGTCACACACTGGATCCCGGACTGTGCACGCAGGGACTAATATAACGCTGTGGGGCAGACTGCTGGTGGTGGTTGATAACCAGTCAGACAAATGGCTGATTGTGCCTGTGTGTTATATGCACACTGAGGCAGGTGGGTGTTAGCAGCATTCAATAGGCTTGCAATTTTACCCTCTAGCACAAACACTACACAAGCACATACCCACAAGACATGGCTGGCACGTGGAGATATACACACAAAAACACAGAGCTTGGGAACATGTTACCTGACTTCAAGAGAAAATGACCATTAAACTGGCCATGCATTGACAGCTATATGGATGAGATGGCCGAGCGAGGTTTGGGGAGTGGACAACGTACTGTCAGGAATGCTCCAGTCTCTTTCTGGCATGGTGTCAGCACCCATTCCCAGAGCAGTGATGTCTCACTGTCGTCGACAGACTGGAGGGGGGAGACGGGCCATTCAAGCAGGTAGCAGGTAATCAGGAAGACGAGGGTTGAATAGCTGCAGCCAGAGAGGACAGGATGAGAAGAGATAGAAAGCAGAGGAGAAATAATGAGCATCGCTGGATTATTTCCTTTGTCATTCACACCGACAGTCAAACAACATGCAATCAACACTCTCGTCAAATTTTTTCAGAGGACTTTAAGAGCTGATGCTACACTACAATAAATAAATAAAAATACAGTATACAGTTTCTATCAGATTTGACCCTTATAATTGCTAATAGAAATAGCGTAAGCATCAAAAGTATGCAGTTCTGTTAATTCATTCATGTTTGAACTTCAATATAATCAAAGTAAGTTCAATTAGGTGCTACTACTTTTAAGTGTATTGTAGATCTATAATTATTTAATCAATCCGAAATAACATTTTTGTCTGGCAGAAGATAGAAGATATAAAAACACAGACTTTTGACCTGATGAACTGCTCAAGCAACCACCTAAACACCCTAGCAAAAACATTACCATTACAACAGCACACAACGCCTAGAAGCTACACAAAATAGCTTAGTAACTGCATACTAACATGTAAAAAATACTCACAATGTACTTTCAAATACTAAGAGCACCTTAGCAACCACTTTGTATTGCCTGGCAACAACCCAGAACACCCTACCACCCTTGTACCAACAGGCTAACAACCATTCAAACACTTTAGTAACCTCATAGCAATGTGTTAAAAACCATAAGCACCCAGAAACAGCAATGCTCTGGCAACCACCTTAAATACCTTAGCAAGCTCATATTGATGTGCTAACAACTACACAGACTTCTTAGCAACCATATACCAACGCGCTATTAGAACACCTTTATAGCAACCTCATACCAATGAGCTAATAACCTCCTACACCATATTAGCAATTACATATACACTTGCTAACAATCTCACAGCACACTACAGCAAGCTTGTTTCCAGCCGAAATATCTAAAACTTCTGAAATCAAGAAGAATTTTCTAGACAAGAAACAAACACTGTCTTGTTTTTAGAAAAAACAAGCTAAAGTTAAGTAACTGTTTGCTTAGAACAAGCTAAATAATCTGTCAATGGGGTAAGCAAAATATTCTTATTTCAGACAGAAAACAAGATTATTTTGCTTACCCCATTGGCAGATTATTTTGCTTGTTTCAAGTAAAAACTCACTTAATTTTAGCTTGTTTTTCTGAAAACAAGACAGTAACTGTTTCTTGTCTAGAAAATCCTTCTTGATTTGAGAATTTTTAGATATTTTGGCTGAAAATAAGACAAAAAATCTTGTCTTAGAAAGCATTTTTTGCAGTGTAAGAACACAAATTATGAAATCCGAGAGCTCTCCATAGATAGCCATGCAACTACCACATTCAAGGCCCAGAAAGGACACTGTTAAATTGTTCAAATTTGATTCAACCATAATTTTATGAAGCTACGTCAATACTTTTTGCACAAATAAATAAAAAAATATGACATTATTCAACAATTCTTCTGAGTAAGTGTGCAAAAAAAGTATTCTCATAGCTTTATAAAACTAAAGTTGAACCACTGATGTCACATGGACTATTTTAACAATGTCCTGACTTTCTTTCTGGGCCTTGAACACGGTTGAGACTAGTTGTGTTGCTGTCATTGCAGGAACAGAAAGCTTTCGGATTTCATCAAAAATATGTTAGTTTGTGTTCTGAAGATGAACAAAGGTCTTATTGGTTTCTAGCTAAGCAACTTTCTAGCTACAACATCATAGTTTTGTCTACGGAAATAAAAATCAGCACTACTGAAATCATAAAAATCAACATCTTGGGTTGAAAATGCTCAGATATTATATAGGTTATCAGTCACTAGCTAGCAAACAAAAGAATAAGTAGAAATGCAGAAGTGAACCAGACCCCAAAATATAACTAGTAATATGACCTTACTACAGGAGAAAACACTTTACTATGGGTATAAATTATTTACACATAATGAATAAGGTGTTACAGCAAAATGTTGCTTAAAGGCTGACTTCAGGCTAATGTTTTTAACCTTAATTGCCAAGGATAACTTAACTCACACAATCACACACACACACACAGTGTCTCATTCTCACAGCATGGAAAATAATTTCTTTATAGAAACTACCTTGAATTATTGATATACTGTTTGAATGCCTATCTCTTATTGTTTTCGAAACATTGAGATTATCTATTATTAATAATGCTCCCATGTGAGTGATCTGTCTCACTGCAGTTCTGAATTAATGAAACATGAGATGGTCCACAGAAAACGCCTACACTCCCGTCTTGTACTGTACACCTACTGTAGCGTAAAAAAGCAAGCGATCAATAAAATGCTTAGTTAAAATTGATGTCAAAAAATAAAAAATAATAATAAATAAAGCATGCATTACTCTATACTTTCATGTATTTATTCAGATTTTGATGTCTGATAATAAGACTTACTGGCGCCGATGTTTCTGTCTGTATTCATTTCAAATTCTCTTTCATTGAAACACAGCTCCCCATAGGACATAATTACTCACCAAACACACAGCACCTATTGCTCCAAATGAGCTTGTGCTCTCTCTATATATGGCAGAATGTTATATTATTCTGATCTGGGGAATAAAGCAATTCACACTGAGTCAGAAACTAGACACATCATTAAGAAACGCTGTCTATACGACATCTTTTCAGTTACGTTTGCGCTTGACTCACATAGCGGCATTATCTGATTAAGAACAGAAAGATGCACACTGTAACCTCCAAAAACATTCATTTGACGAGCATATAGAGATAGTCCCAATGAAACTTTTTAAAAAGTTCTTTCAAAGCCGGACAGAAATCGTCCCTCAGACTCACGGCGGGAAACGTCTGCAATCGGATACAGATCAAACCAACAGAGATTAATATTCAAAGCTCCCGTGTTACCAGACAATATGTCTCTCTTTACTAAAATGCAACCTCACTTGGTTTAGAAGCAGACCGAGGGACATAATCTGGCCTAGTTCCCCTGATTTATGATGAGGTGTCAAACAAACTTTGGTAGACTTCTCCCCAGCTGACTTAAGTATGCAGGACTCCTGTTTTTTATGTATAATTAGCATGGATCCGGGGTTGTCATGATGGTGTCACTGGGTGTTTCTTTATATTTGTGTGTGTGTGTGAGTGTGAAATGAGTAATGACCCTGGAGAATGAGCCTCAAGGCCATGTCAGGGGCAATGCGACTGTCACATCTGGGACAGAAGCCTCAGAGTCGTGAACCGTATCTGTACCGAAGACTTCCAGCCTAAGCACACATCACAACGCAGGGTGCGTCGTTATCAAAGGAATAACAGTGTCGCAATTAATCATAAATGAAAAACACACACAGGAGGGAGAATTTCAGTGCTTCTACATAGGCTTTAAAGCGATGCATAAAAACGTGTGCTCTTAGCGTAGGTTTAAACTGCTCCCAGCTAAGGTTGAGAACTCTCCGGTGCGTTTTAGCCTGGCTTTCCAACAATCGCACGCTCGTTTGGGAGAGGAAAGAGCCATTTAAAAATACGCCTCCCCTGGCTCCAAACCTATAAGTGATATTATAGAGATGGCAATCATGAAGCGGCTTTCGCTCCAAAGTCCCCAAAAGTGCTGTTACGAAGCGTGGAGGGTAACTCAAAGGTCTGACTCTAATGTGAAGCGTGCTCTCTCTCTCTGATGGTGCACAGCATCTATTTCCCGACCGCTCTTTTGGACACATGCAGCCATGCAGAGAGGCTTATAATAAGATTCTACACTGTGGGCTGGTCAGCTTGGCACACAAGCTCTTGAATCTCTGTAGCCGAGATCTCAGTCGGGTCTTTCAGTGGATCTGATATGGACAACTGGTCCTAGGCCTTTGTCAATCATTCACTGGATTAAAAAGATGAGTATAAGAGTAAAGGGAGAGCTGGTCCAGGGGAATAACAACAGAACATCTTTGGGGCTTGCATGGGATACATGCATTTTGTGTGTGTTTGACTACAGTTCTAAACTTAGGTTTTGGGGTTTAGCCCAAAGGTTCAAATGTCCATTTAATTTCACTGGCACTTGCTTAATCAGGGAAAACATTGTACACAGCAAAATCGCTGGTGTAAAAAGAACACCCACAGTGTCAAATTTAACACCAGCAAAGTGTCTATATGTGCCCACACTACAGAGGGTAAATTTTTTCTTCTTGAATTTCTTTTTGACACTCTTTGAGTGTAAATTCAACACTCATTATAGTTCATTTTAAACCTAGTCAGCACTTTCTGTTTCTGCACTACACCAGTGTTAGTACTCAATTACAGTGTTCATTTTTAACCCTCTCCTTTTAAGATCAACACCAGTGTTCAAAATACTGATTTATAATTGTTACTTATTGGTTCTTCCTACAAAATTAAAATGGCATAGCATCACAGTATTGTACCTCTCTCTTTTTGTTTTATTTCCACCACAAATCAAATTATATATTGTGTTTAATTAAATTATTTAGCTGAAATTACAATTTACTTTGCAAAATGGTAGAGTGCACTAAGTTTTTTTTGTGTGTGTGTGTGTGTGTGTTTTTTAATACCCAATTTATAGGTGTAATGACGTTAGCTGCTAAAAGTCAGAGCAAGTCTGCAGATTTTGGGCAGTTGGAGTTGACATATTTGACAGTTTCACACTGTATGATAGACACAGATTGTGATTTTATCCAGACAGAGGATATCAAACAATTTTAGTACACATACTGTCTTTATTTGGCAGGTGTCTCATAGCAGTGAAGTACATTTCTGTGAGAGTTTGTAGTCTAACTAAAAGTATTTAAAAGTAAACAATTTTTTGAGTATGAAGCAGCAAGGTTTGGGACATATCAGAGCCTCTGTGACATACTGCTTCTTCATATTCTGCCTTTTCTGTGCATCCTATAACCATTTAAAATAAGTCACAGTAAACCTAATTGACATTTTGATCAATTTAATTTCCTAGCGTATTGGAGACAAATGAAGTGGCACCTTTATCTGCCAGTTGCACGTCTTTCATGCAGAGAGCTCTCTTTATGTGCCTGCATAATGATGCATTTAAAAGTTGATGACTAAATCTATCTTTATAAATTCTAAAAACAGAATGCACATTAAATGTATTATATATATAATATATATTTCCTTAAAGTGAAATGAAAAATGAAAATTCTGTCATTAATTACTCACGCTCATGTCGTACCAAACCCATTTGTTCATCTTCGGAACACAAATGAAGATATTTTTGGTGATATAAGAGAGCCATCTGTCCCTCCATAGATAGCAATACAACGTGGAACCAGAAACGTGGTAAAAACATAGTAACCTTTCGTTGAGCATGTTGAGCATGTCGGAAGACGCAAGTCACGGGAGAAGAGTAAATTGTTATTTTTTTGTTTTATTTGCACAAAAAGTATTCTCGTAGCATCGCAAAAGTGAGGTTGATCCACTGATGTCACATGGACTGTGTTACCAGTGATTTTAGTACGTTTCTGGATCTGGATCAAGTTGTATTGCTGTCTATGGAGGGTCAGATGGCTCTCTGATATTATCAAAAATATCTTAATTTGTGTTCCGAAGATGAACAAAGGTCTTATGGGTTTGAAACGACGTGAGGGTGAATAATTAATGACAAAATTTTAATTTTTGTGTGAATTAACCCTTTAAAAGGTTAGATTTTAGTGTATAAAAATATTACTTTAATGGTACTGCTCCCCTAAATTTACTTTTTTTTATTTTACTTTTTTTTTCTGACAGTGTACATATGTATGTGTACAAAAAGTATGTGCAAGAATGCAGTCTGTCAGGTTCATCTTTTAAATGTATTTAACATTCCTTTTTACAGTTCTGACTGTAACTTGTTTTCAAAAACACATTTATTTTTGTCCGTAATACTGCACTGTTATGAATGTGAGGAAGAATCCAATTTTTTTTGCACAAAAGACTCTGAAAGAGCGAGAGTTAAAGCAAGCATTAGCTTAATGAGGCAGTGCGCTTCTCAGAGGAACAGCACATCTTAACACAACAGCTTTTGTAGACGCTAAATTCCTGTTTTACAAAGAGAAAAAAACAAAACCCTCAGAGAGGGAATAGTATAATCAGTTCTCTGTGACTGGCCGATATCCTTTCATCTGGGTGAGACTACGTTAGGTTAATTCCTCACTAGTCGCTCATTTTACAGCACCCCATCCCACTCATAACACACCATGCATTTTCCACCAAGGAAAAAATAATCACTACAAGCCATCTCCCTGAAACATAAATCAGAGTAATGTGAAAATAATGCTGTCTAAAACGTAATGTTTAAGAGCGTCTGAGTTCAGCGATTGCACATTTGTAACAACACAGCCTGTGTTAAATTGCCA
Source organism: Enteromius radiatus (assembly GCA_032357445.1). Classification (NCBI taxonomy): domain Eukaryota; kingdom Metazoa; phylum Chordata; class Actinopteri; order Cypriniformes; family Cyprinidae; genus Enteromius; species Enteromius radiatus. The sequence continues at coordinate 5,366,943 of JAUCMS010000031.1, read as the reverse complement.
TTTTAAATACTGATTAATCATACAGATTTCCTGTCGGAAATTTAATGTGTCCTTCATTTTGCAGAAAGGACAGGAAAACATTCTGTGGCCGCTCATGATGGGTGAATTAAGGCTCTCTCTGCAGGGCAAGGTGGCACACCCAGTGAACCATTACAAAGTCATTATTACATCTATAAATGATTGATCTTTAAAGAGGCACTGCACAGAACACCTTAACAATTAACCCACCAGCTATTAAAATTTTGGCAGAGCTGCGAGTCTCCATATAAATCACAGAGTTTTACATCTTCTGCATATCGGAAGAATGAGAACTGCCGTGTTGCAGCATATTGAATCTATTTCAGGCATGATGACGGTTTTCCTATAAATGTATGTCATCTTAATCTGCAAATATATTATATGTGACTCATACATAAAATGTATATCACTCACATGCAGAGGCCAGTTTGTATAGCATGTAGAGGTTTTCCATTTAAATATAGAACTCATACAGTATGGTGAGAATGAGTACTTGTGTAAACATAATATTTTCATTCATATTAAAATAATTGAGATTTTTAAATATTGAAACAAAAATGTAATGTATATGTATGGTCCTTTGGTTTATCAAATGTAATCTCTATATATAATTTAAATAAAGTAATAATGTAAATGACATTATTAAATTTCTGATTTATATACATATTTTATGTACATACATTTTGTAATATATATATATGGCCTACACACACAAACACACAGTATATACATTCATTAAATGTATATATTATATATTATGTAATATTTGTATATTATAAAATGTATATATATTTATTTATGTATTCAGACCCCCTTACATTTTTCACTCTTTGTTATATTGCAGCTGTTTGCTAAAATCATTTAAGTTAAGTTTTTTTCCTCATTAATGTACACACAGCACTCCATATTGACAGAAAAACACAGAATTGTTGACATGTTTGCAGATTTATTAAAAAAGAAAAGCTAAAAATATCACATTAAGTATTCAGACCCTTTGCTCAGTATTTAGTAGAAGCACCCTTTTGATCGAATACAGCCATGAGTCTTTTCAGGAAAGATGCAACACAAAAATGTCAACAATTCTGTGTTCTTCTGTCAATATGGGGTGCTGTGTATACATTAATGAGGAAAAAAAAAAGAACTTAAAATGAACAAGCTGATGAGCTTTTAGAGACTCATTGGCAAAATGGGAACCCAAGCGCCGCACTTGCTCTGGTCAATGGGTGATGCTCCTGTGTGAATCCAAAGAGTTCAACTCCACTGTCTGGCACAGTGGTTTAAGTGTTAGTTTAATTACAGTCGTCTAATTGAATTTTACTGCACAGTTACTCAGGGTCTGCTTGAAAAATACAATCACGCATATACTTAAATTAGAAAAAGGAAGCACACCCATACACGCTGTCGATGAGCCTCAAATTGTGATTTTATTGTCATGCTTGTGCACGGTAACAAAATGCTTAATATTGTACTTCAAAGAACAGGCCGTAATACTTGGCAGATGTTAGAGATGGTTAATGAGGGAGTTCATTTTCCACCTCATTAGCCAGCAGTGGTTTTCCAGGAGAAAGTGAATGTTGTCTGTCTTGTAGAAGCAGAAACCATAGTCTAGCAGGATGTCGGATATGTGAGGTCAACCCCTTTTTTTGCAGCACATTTGAAACACAAACTGATAATTTATGTGCCATTAACATTCTTTACCAGTCATGAATCTGTTATATATATATATATATATATATATATATATATATATATATATATATTAGTGCT